>ML823266.1:25051-70061 GCA_009831015.1 Picea engelmannii | reverse complement strand
TGCTTGGTCACAACACTATGAGAGTGTTGACCTCATTTCGTATTGTATTCCTTACCTTTAATCTTTACTTCAGATAAATTATAAGTGATAGCTCTAAAGGAGCTACTGTGATGATTGTTCGTGCTATTGCTTTATATTATCATAAGGATATTATTCTTTCTTGTTGTTTTGTTGACCTTGCTCTAGGTCACATGTAATAACCCCGAGGAAGCTATAGTGAAGGTTGTAGAAGGAAACGTGCTAAAGGAGAGACCATAAATGAAAGAATCATCATTGGAAAAGAAGAAGGCGACTTGCATAAGCTAAAGGGTCACTCAGAAGTTTCCATGACCCACGCCATTGAAGAATCCATGTGAACTTTGGCATATAATATTAGCTCACATCAACTACAAGGCGCTACCATACATATGCAAAGCGGTCACAGGTTTACCAGAACTCAAAGGTGACCATGAAGGTGTATGCAATGGATATGCACAAGGGAAGAACATCAAGAACCCGTTTTTGAAGAAAGACAACAAGGCAACAAGAGTCCTAGAGCTCATTCATTTAGATGTGTGTGGCCCAATGCCATCATCCTCCATTAGTGGGAATTCAAAGCCTTGATAGAGAATCTTCCTGAGAGAAAGATCAAGATACTCAGGTTAGATAATGGAGGAGAATACACCTCAAAAGAGTTCGTGAACTTCTGCAAAGATGTTAGGATCAAGAGGGAACTCACTACTCCCTATAATCCCCAACAAAATAGTGTAGCTGAACGTAAGAACATAACCATAATGGAAGCTGTGAAGACTATGATCCATGATCAAGATCTTCCTATGTGCTTATGGGCAGAAGCAACAATGGAAATTGTATATGTGCAGAACCGATTGTCCCATAGTGCACTTGGGCTCAATACACTAGAAGAGATGTTCACCGGAAAGAAGCCAGAGGTAAGCCATCTCAAAATATTTGGCTGTCTAGTGTTTATTCACATACCTAAAGAAAAGAGAAACAAGCTGGACCCTTCAGGAAATAAGAGAATATTTGTGGGATACTGTGAGGTCTCTAAGGCCTTCAAAATCTATATACCAGGTCACCATCACATTGAGATCAGCAAGGATGTGACCTTTGATGAAGATGCAGTGCTCAAGAAATCTAAACTATGCCATCTTGAAGAAGTATATGAAGAGGAACCCGTAATCCCCAGTACTGCAATGAGGGAGGTTCCCAGAGTTGCAAAACTAGTGAGGGAAGTCATAACTTCCCCTGAAGAGGAACTTCTAGAAGACCATGATATAGTAGAAGTGCAAGAACCTCCTCAGATCACGACCCTCCATAAAAGAAAGCCAGCTTGGGCTAGAGAGCTTATTCAATATGAAGAGAAGTTTGGTGTTCCCCAAGGAACTATGAGACAGGTGAAAATACCAAAGCCATTCTCCAATTATATGACTTTGATGTGTGATCTCCTAGAAGAGGAACCTACCTGCTTTGAAGAAGCCATTCAGAGGAAAGAATGGGCAGATGCCATGAGAGAGGAATATCAATCCATAATGAAGAACGAAGTATGGGAAATAGTTCCCAGACCAAAGAATAAAGATGTGGTATCCTCCAGATGGCTCTTCAAAATAAAACATGCTGCTGATGGAAGTATTGAGAAGTATAAAGCAAGATTTGTCGCTCGTGGCTTTTCCCAGAAGGAAGGCATTGACTATGAAGAGACATTCTCTCCTGTGGCCATATACACTTCGATCAGAACCATCATAGCTCTTACAGCTAAGATGAAGTGGAAGCTGCACCGGATGGACGTAAAGACATCTTTCCTAAACGGTGTCATCGAAGAGGAAGTGTATATAGAGAAACCTCAAGGATTTGAGGTTGAAAACATGAAGTCTCATGTCTGCAGATTGAAGAAAGCCTTATACGGATTAAAGCAAGCTCCTAGAGCTTGGTATGGCCGTATAGATAGTTTCTTGACGAGCTTAGGCTTTACCAAGAGTAAAGCAGACTCTAACCTCTACTTCAAGATCATGAACGATGAGCCAATAATCTTACTGCTATATGTGGATGACTTATTTTTAACTGGAGAAGAAAAATTCATCACTGAATGTAAAAAGAGACTTGCCTCGGAATTTGAAATGAAAGACCTTGGCCTAATGCATTATTTCTTAGGTCTTGAGGTATGGCAGAGTCCTGAGAGAATCTTCCTTAACCAAGGGAAGTATACGGTCGAAATCCTAAAGAGATTCGACATGTTGGAGTGCAAGCCCATGAATACACCCATGGAAGCGAAGCTGAAGCTGCTGGTCGATACTTCGTCAGAGTTGATTGATGCCACACTGTACAGGCAGATTATTGGATCGCTGATGTACCTGACGAACACCAGGCTAGACATTTGTTTTGCCGTGAACACCTTGAGTCAATTTCTGGTAGAACCCAGATGTGTTCACCTAGTGGTTGCAAAACATGTGATGAGGTACCTTAAAGGTACAATAGATTGTGGTCTCAACTATGATGGAGATCATGATTTCACATTGAGTGGATATACTGATGCAGATTGGGCAGGAAGTGTTTCTGACAGGAAAAACACTTCAGGATGTTGTTTCAGTTTGGGATTAGCGATGATCTCGTGGTAGAGTAGGAAGCAATCTAGCATTGCTCTCAGCACAGCGGAAGCAGAATACATTGCTGCATGTTCTGCCAGCTGCAAAGCTATATGGCTTCGAAAGTTGTTGACCGACCTATTTGACTTAGAGATGAGAGCAACCTTGATTCTATGTGACAACCAGAGCTGCATAAAGATGACAAAGAATCCTGTATTCCACGACAAGTCGAAGCACATAGAGATCCGTTATCATTACATCCGTGACATGATGCAGAGAGGAGCCTTAAATCTCCAGTACATTATCATGGATGAACATGTTGCTGATGTGTTGACCAAGCCACTATATCGTATAAAGTTTGAGTACTTTCGAGATAAGCTTGGTATAGTCCGAAAGGACCCTCCTCGAAAGGGGGAGTAGATGCTGAGATGAGACATCTCTTGCTTCCAACCTGATGGTTGTGACGTAAAGCAAGATGATGTGATGTGACTAGAACTGTGCTTCCAGCTAGATAGCTGTGACGTAAATCTAGTCTAGTATCTTGCTTCTGACCTGATGGTTTCTACGTAAAGCAGGACGAGTACCTTGCTTCCGACCTGATGGTTGCGACGTAAAGCAAGATGATGTGTGACTTGTACTATGCTTCCGGCTGTATAGCTGCGACGTAAAGCAAGTCTAGTACCCATCTTCTGACCTGATGGTTGTGACGTAAAGCAAGATGATATGATGAGACTAGCACTGAGATTTCGATTGGATAGTTGTGACATAAATCCAGTCTAGTATCTTGCTTCTGACCGGATGGTTGTGACGTAAGGCAGGACAAGTATCTTGCTTCCAACTTGAGTGCTGTGACATAAAGCAAGACGATGAGATGAGACTAGTAATGTGCTTCCAGCCTGATGGCTGTGACGTAAAGCCAATCTAGTATCTTGTTTCCAGCTTGAGTGTTGTGACGTAAAGCAAGACGATGAGATGAGACTAGTACTGTGCTTCCAACCTGATGGCTGTGACGTAAAGCCAGTCTAGTATCTTGCTTCCAGCTTGAGTGCTGTGACGTAAAGCAAGACGATGAAATGAGACTAGTACTATGCTTCCTGCCTAATCGCTGTGACGAAAAGCCAGTCTAGTATCTTGCTTCCAGCCTGAGTGCTGTGACGTAAAGAAAGACATTGATATGAGATGAGTATTGAGCTTCCAGCTTGACAACTGTGATGTAAAGCTAGTTCTGTATTATGATGAGACAACCTCGTGCTGTGATGATGATGATGATGATGTATCAGTTTTTATACTAATACATAGTGATGCAGATGATAATGACATTCCTTTGAGAATGACGATGGTGCCGATGAAGAAAACTTCCGATGATTTATAGATACGCCAGTCAGTGTTCCAAGATGATATTGATGATGTTGTCCTCTCACCCACTTGATGCTGTTGATGATACATGCCTCTCTCTCTCGCATGATGCTGCTGAAGAATACCCTTCTTGTTAAGGGGGAGTGTTAAAATAATGTATCTACAAAGTGTATTCTTATTATTATTTGATATATTATTCATTGGATCAATCCCCATTGCAGATTGATCATGTCGGTTATTATAAAGGACCAAATCCCCTTTTGCGGATTGGTCAAAAGATAATTGTAATAGGCAGAATAAGAAGTCGGCCCAGAAGATATTAAAGATGCCCCAAAATAAAATAAAGGTGGTTATAACCACCCAATTGGAGAAGTTGGCCCTGCCAGTGAAGAGACACTCCACACGTGCCAGTCTTGTATAAATAAAGAGGCTAGCACCTCACTTAGATACAACTCACTTGCTCATTTTGAGAGACAAGTTTCAAAATTGCAGAAGGAGAGAGAGAGTGGCACATCTTTGGGAGAGTAACTTCTATTTTAGTTTGAGTTATCTCTTGGCATTGTATTGGCTATCTATAATAAGGAAGTTTTGTTGGGTTTTCTTCCCCTAGAGGGTTTCCCAGGATAACTGTTGTGTCTCTTGTGATTGTGTGTTTCTCAGTGATCTTGTATTATGCTATTGTTATCTATTGAAATGCAAAGAACTATAATAATGCCTTAAACATTAACAAGCATCACCATCAACAACATTTTGGAACACTAACTGACGTATTTATAAATCATCAGAAGTTTTTCTCATCATCAATAGCAGCAACAACACAACAAAAAGGCTGGAGCATCATCAACATTATCACTAGGCTGAGAGTCTTCATCACGAAGCTGGCATCACAACTTGAAGCTGGCTACACAATATCATCAACACGAAGCTGGAATCAAAGTACAAGACTTGCAACACAATATCATAAACATGAAGCTGACATCACAGTACGATACTAACAACATCATCACATCATGAAGCTGACACACATCATCACAGCACGAGGCTGACACATCATCACAACACGAGGTTGGCACATCATCAACACGAGGCTGGCATCACAGCACTAGGCTGACACATCATCATAGCATGAGGTTGGAACATCATCAACACGAGGCTGACATCATAACACTAGGCTAGCACATCATCACAACACGAGTCTGACACATCATCAACATGAGGCTGACATCACAACACTAGGTTAGCACATCATCACATCGCGAGGCTGACACATAATCAACACGAGGATGACATCACATCACTAGGCCGACACATCATCATGGGGTTGGCATCACAACACTACTCCCCCTTTCGAGGGAGGTTCTTACAAGATACACCAAGATTATCTCGAAAGTGCTTAAACTTTACATGATATAGAGGCTTGGTCAACACATCAACAACCTGTTCATCCGTGCTAACATATTGGAGCTTTATGGCTCCTCTTTGCACCATGTCACAGATGTAATGATATCAGATCTCTATGTGTTTTGAATTGTCATGGAACACATGGTCCTCGGTCATATTTATACAGCTCTAGTTATCACATAGGATCAAGGTTGCTTCCATCTCTAGGTCGAATAGACCTGTCAACAACTTCTGAAGCCATATGGCTTCACAACTGGCAGAACATGCAGCAATGTATTATGATTCTGTTGTGCTGAGAGAAATGCTTGATTGCTTCCTACTCTTCCATGAGATCATGGCTGACCCCAGAATGAAACAACATCCCGAAGTGATCTTTCTATCAGAGACACTTCTAGCGCAATCTGAATCAGTATATGCACTCAGTCTGAAGTCATGGTCTCCATCATAGCTAAGACTACAATCTAATGTACCCTTAAGGTACCTCATCACATGTTTTGCAACAACTAGATGAACATGTCTGGGTTCTACCAGAAAATGACTCAAGGTGTTCACAACAAAACATATATCTAGCCTGGTGTTTGTCAGATACATCAACGATCCAATGATTTGTCTATATAACATAACATCAATCAATTCTGACGAAGAGTCTACCAGGAGCTTCAACTTTGTTTCCATGGGTGTATTCATGGATTTTCACTCCAACATACCAAATCTCTTCAGTATTTCAACTACATACTTCCCTTGGTTAAGTAAGATCTTCTTCGGGCTCTGCCATACCTCAAGACCTAAGAAATAGTGCATTAGGCCAAGGTCTTTCATTTCAAATTTTGCAGCGAGATTCTTCTTACATTCAATAATGAACTTTTCTTCTCCAGTTAAGAATAATTCATCCACATACAACAACAATATAACATGCTCATCATTCATAACCTTGAAGTAAAGGTTAGAATCTGCTTTACTATTGGTAAAGCCCAAGCTCGTCAGAAAACTATCAATCCTTCCATACCAAGCTCTAGGATCTTACTTCAATCCATACAAAGCCTTCTTAAACTTGCACACATGAGTCTTCCTGTCTTCAAATTCAAATCCTTGAGGTTGTTCTATATACACTTCTTCTTCAATGACACCATTCAAGAAAGTTGTTTTTACACCCATCTGGTGTAACTTCCACTTCATCTTAGCTGCAAGGGATATGATGATTCTGATCAAAGTGTATCTGGCTACAAGAGAAAATGTATCTTCATATTCAATGCCTTCCTTTTGGGAAAATCCACGAGCAACAAACCTTTCTTTATATTTCTCAATACTTCCATCAACAACATGTTTTATTTTGAAGAGCCATTTGGAAGATACCACATCCTTTCTCTTCATTCTGGGAACTATTGCCCATACGTCATTCTTTATAATGGATTGATATTCTTCTGTCATGGCATCTGCCCATTCTTTCTTCTGAATGGCTTCTTCAAAGCAGGTAGGCTGCTTCTCTAAGAGATCACACATCAAATCCATATAAATGGAGAATGGCTTTGGTTTCTTTACTTGTCTCATGGTTCGTTCACGGATATCGTACTTCTCTCCATCTTGAATACGTTCCCTTTCCAAGGCTGGATTTCTCTTGTGGGAGATCGTCATCTGGGGAGGTTCTTGATATTCTACTATGTCACGATCTTCTAGAATCTCCTCATCAGGGGAAGCTATGACTTCCCTCACTGGTTCTGCAACTCTAGGAGCTACAGGTTCCTCTTCTTATACTTCTTCAAGCTAGCATCTTCTTGATTTCTTGAGTGCCGCATCTTCATCAAATGTTACATCCCTGTTGATCTCAATATGATGGTAAACTAGTATATAAACTCTAAAGGCCTTGGAGACCTCACAGTATCCAAAAAATATTCCCTTCTTTCCTGAAGGGTCCATCTTGGTTCTCTTCCTCTTTTGGAATATGTACAAATACTGGGCAGCCAAATATTTTGAGATGGCTTAATTCTAGCTTCTTTCCAGAGAACATCTCTTTTGGGGTCTTGAAACCAAGTGCACTATGGGACAATATATTCTGCACATATACTATTGTTTTTGCTGCTTCTTCCCATAAGCACATTGGAAAATATTGATCATGGATCATGGTCTTCACTGCTTCCATTATAGTTCTGTTCTTTCTTTTTGCTACACCATTTTGTTGAGGATTGTAGGGAGTGGTGAGCTCCCTCTTGATCCTGACATCTTTGCAAAAGTTTACAAACTCTTTTGAGGTGTATTCTCCTCCATTATCTGACCTGAGTATCTTTATCTTTCTTTCATAAAGATTCTCTATGAAGGCTTTGAAGTCCCTGAATTTACCGAACACTTCATTTTTTGATTTCAAAAAGTAAACCCAGGTTTTATGAGAATAGTCATCAATAAAAGATACATAGTATACATACCCACTGATGGAGGATGATGGCATTGGGCCACACACATATGAGTGAATGAGTTCTAGGACTCCTTCTTCTTTACTGTCTCTCTTCGGAAAAGGGTTCTTGATTTTCTTCCCTTGTGCACATCCATTGCACACACCTTCATGGTCAACCTTGAGTTCTGGTAGACCTGTGACTTCCTTGCTTACATACGGTAATGAATTTTAGTTGATTTGGGCTAATATTCTATGCCAAAGTTCACATGGATTCTCAATGGAGTGGGTCATGGATGCTTCTGAGTGACCCTTTAGCTTATACAAGCCACCTTCTTCTTTTCCAATAACAATTGCTTCTTCCATGGTTTTTCCTTTGGCCCACATAAGAACTTCTTCATCTATAAAGGCAACTTTGAAGCCTTTATTTTCTAAGTATGATATGGAGAGTAAGTTCTTTTTCAAACCTGGTACATACAGTACGTCTTTCATCTTCATTGGAGTCCCAGAATTAAGCTTGTAATTTGATTCTCCTACTCCTTTGATAGGGTATTGATAATCATCTCCAAGTGTAACTTTATGAGAAAACTTCTTTTCTGAAAGGAAAGAGAGAATGTCTATTTGACCTGTCATGTGCTTGGAAGCACCACTATCAATGAGCCACGTGTCCTCACCAGGTGATACTGATCCCGAGAGGGCTGAGCTTAAGACATAGTCTTCAATTCGCTCTTTTATCATCTTTGTGGGCGACTCTTCATCTTCAATTGGATGGGCATGATACCTCTTGTTTTTATTCTTGTATTCTTCTCGTTTAGTTGGACAATGTTTCACATTATGTCCCATCTTGTCACAATGGTAACATTGGTAGGATGATAAATCTTTTCCTTTTCTTTGTCCTTTCTGAAACTTCTGGAATCTCCTTGGTTGAGATTCTTTATGTATGAATTTGTTTTGGGGGTGAGACTCTTTATGAGTTTATTTCTGGAAGTAAGACTTATTTATTCCTCCTTTAGTGTGAGTATCTAGGGCTTGATATTCATCTCTTGATAGAAAAGCTTCTCAGTTAGCTACCCTTGATTCTTCTTGAATACATTCTTCCCAAAGACTGTCAAATTGTAGTTTCTCCTTTCTGGCACAAATAGTTTGGATGAATGCATCCCAAGGTCTTGTGAGACCATTGAGGGACGCCATTACGAGTTCGTCTTCATCTATAGTATCTCCAATTGCTTCTAGATGTTCTTTGAATTCTGATATTCTGGAGAAATATTCCTGGATTGTTTCTCCTTTCTGCATCCTTATATTCTTGAGTTGAGTTCTTAGATTCATCTTCCAATTTATGTTCTTTCCTTCATATAATCTAGTTAGGGCATCAAACATTTCTTTTTGAGACTTCTTTGAAGACACTTGAGGAATCAAGTGATCTTTGATAGAATTTGCAATGATTCTTTTGGCCCTAATTGTGTCCTTTTGGTGTTTTTCTTTAGCTACAACATCAACGGGTTCTGCTACATCTTCTTTAACGAATCTTGCTAGGTCATTCTCTTCAAGAATGAGTCCGATCCTATACTTTTAGGCACAAAATTTTTCCACACCTTCTAGCTTGTCAACAAGCTTAGTGCTTGCAGAGATTTTTACCTGGAGCTAGGAAAATGACCAAAAAATGAAAGTGCTCAAAATTGAATTTTGAACTTACCAGGGGGTGCGCTTGGCTGAGGTGAGTAGCCTGGTGTGGTTAGATGTCAGAAAATACAACTTTTACCCCTTCAAACTTTACCAACAAATTTCTGGACTAGTGCTTCTGTTTTTTTGGTACCTCTGGTTTTCTGGTACTTCTGGTTTCCTGGTACTTTTGGTTTTCTGGTACTTTTGGTACTGGTGAAAACTAGGGTTTCACTTTCTGGGAGATCTAGCCACTGAAAAGGTGCGTTGAAGATGCCAAAGTGTTCCTTGAGGTAGGGCACACTTTTCTAGATGGTTTTGGGGCTGAAATTCTTCTTCAATAAAAATCCCTAATTTTCATGTATGACAACAGTGACGTTTTTCTTCTTCTTGTGAAAGATGCTCTCTTCATCTTAGCTTTGAAACCATGCTAGAGTTTTAAGATATTATTAGGTTTATTTTCAAATCACTAGATAACCATAGCATGGATAGGATCACTGAGAAATGCACAATCACAAGATACACATCATTTATCCCGGGAAACCCTCACGGGGGAGAAAACCCAACAAAAACTTCCTTAATATAGATAGGCAATACAATGCCAAGAGAATAAACCAAACACTATAGAAAGTCCTCTCCCAAGTATGTGCTTCTCTCTCTCTCTCTTCCTTCTTCTCCAACTGCAACTCCAAACTTGCGATCTGATGAACAAGTGAGTGAATGAACAAATGAGGCGCTGACCTCTCTTATTTATACAATCTGACATGTGTTGAACTAGGGTGTCTTTTCACTGGCAGGACCGACTTCTCATTCTGGGTGGTTATAACCACTTTAATATATTCTGGGGGCCGACTTCTCATTTAGCATATTAGAATTAGGGTTTGACCAATCTGCAAAAGGGGATTTGATCATTTACAATGCTTGACATGATCAAACCACAAAAGGGGATTGATCTAATGAATAATACATCAATAATAAATAGAATACTCTTTGCAGTTACAATATTTCAAGACCATGAATGGCTAGGATCTTCACCACAAATTTGATCAATGGTCTACATCTATCCGCAAAGGTTGGGGGGAAGAGGGGATACAAATTCGTTGAAGTGACGCAAATGGATAAGATATCTCTCGTGGAGGATGATTGATGGTCCAAATTATCTTGTGGTATTCAGGTCTATGGTATATAATGTAGAATTTCTTCATAAGACTAGATCAACAATATAGATTCTTCCACAAAAGGCCTTGAGGAAATAAACAGAAACGTCACGGGGACTGGTGAACAACCCAAATCACTGTCATGCAGAAAGATCAATGTCTTAGGTGGCCCCTATGAAAGGTAGATCAACGACTGAGGTTTTCCCGCTTGAGAAAATCAATGGATCATGATCTTTTGTAGGAGGTTAGGGAAAATGAGGCTTAAAAAATAGAAATGTCCATGAAAAACCCATATTCTTCCCCCTATGATAAGATTAATGATCCACAATAGTGTGTGGAAGATCTTCAGAGATAAATGTTTGATAAACAACACATTTCCAAATAGGTCGAACACCTTACACAACCACTCATACAAATAGATCAAATATTAGTACACCACGACATTACGTGGCTAAAACCTTCAAAGAGGGAAATAGTCCACGACCCTGGAAAACATGGCCACTTGAGGAAATTTATCAATGTAAAAGGGACAAAAATTACATATGAGTTTCTCTCCCAATCAATCATCAACAAATGAAGTCATGGACCAATCGAGTGTTTAAGACACATATCAATATAGTCGTTAGTATCGAATATAATATAAAATGTCATATTGCTTTATGTCTAGAACATATTGTGACCCTCATTACCAAAAGACACATTAGACCAAGTTGATCTTAACTAGCTCCTACATTTCTAAATATCCTAGCATTCCCTCTTAAGAAAAACTTGGGATAGGATTGAAGGATTTACAAAGGTGACATAATAGGAGAAGGAAGGTGGTATTAGAGCTTATCGCCCCTTAATGACAACTTCTTGAACTCCCAACATAGATTTAAGTTTGGAAAAATCTGCTTCTGTAAAATATTTTGTGAAAATGTCTACAACTTGATCATCTGTAGGGCTAAAAAGCACTTTGAGAATGTAATCTTGAATAAGTTTTCTAATGGAGTGCATGTATATCTTAATTTGTTTGTTGCACTGACACTGAATTGGATCTTTGGCGAGCTTGATGGCACACTGATTGTCACACCAGTGTGTGGTCGTATGCTACTACTGGAATTCATACTCTGAAAAGATCTGTCAAAGCCACAAGGTTTCTTGACTTGCATTAACCACTACTTGATACTCTGCTTTTGTTGAAAAAAGAGCAAGCGCTTGTTGCTTCTTACAAGCTCAAGCGAAAGGTTCAGAACCAAGACTAAAAACATAACATGTAGTAGAATTTCAGTTATCAAGGTCACCAACCCAATTGAATTAGTGAAACAAACCAACAAAGGAGTCCCCCCTAAATTGTAATGTATCTGAAACTGAACTGTCCTTTGGATATACCAAAGTATTCTTTTTGTTTCTTTCCAATGGATTTCATGGGGTGTTTGCATATATCAGGAAAGAGGACCAACAAGAAAGGAAATATAAGGTTAAGTATGAGTCAAATATAAAAGACTACCAACAAACCGATGGTACAAAGTGGCATCTACTCTAGGTGTAGTATAGGTGGTAGCAAGTTTGACTCTAGATTGGAAGGGAGACAGAGTTGGTTTCCAATCTTCTATGTGGAAGTGGTGAAAAAGGTTACATTCATACTGAGACTAGGAAAGGGAAATTCCTCTGGCCAATGCAATAATGCAAATAATCTAAGTTTGTCATTTCAAATGTCTTGTTAAGGTTGGATTTGAGGTGGTTTAAAAGTTTGGAGTCACTAATAGTGAGAATAAGGTCATCAACATAAATACAAAGTGTCATGAGATGGTCACCTAATTTCTTGGTATATACATTGGGGTTAGAATGACATCTAGAAAAGTCGTTGTCAAGAAGAAATTTATTCATTTTCACATACTAAGCCTGAGAAGCTTGCTTAAGACCATAAAGAGATTTCTGAAGGCAACAAATAAGGTTGGAGTCATTATGAACATAGCTAGGAGGTTGTTCCATGTAAATTTATTCTCACAAATATCCATGCAATAAGGTAGATTTAACATTCATTTGATGGGCCTCCCATTTATGCGAGGCAACAAGGGCTAGAACAAGGTGGCTGGAATCCATTTTGGGTATGGGGGAAAATATTTCATTATAGTTAATCCCTTCAACTTGAGAAAATCCTTTGGAAACTAATTGGGCCTTATGTAGTTCAACACTTCCATTTGATGCATACTTAGTTCTATACACCCATTTACATCTGATAAGTTTTCTTCCTTTTGGAAGAGGTGCAAGATTCCAAGTATCATTCACCATTAAGGAATGATATTCTTCATTCATTTCCATGTCCTAATATAGATGGTTTGAATCTTCTGCAAATGTGTCTGGATCATGAGTCTTTAAAGCTTGAGCCAAATAGAGGAGGGTGGTTGGAACTATGAACATGTATGGTGTTGATCTATAGGATCATCGACAAGATCACTAGTTGCTTCTTGTTTTGTATAGACCCATCTGGGAAGTGATGGTGTTGGTGTAGGTTCATATTCAATAGACCCAACTAGAGGAAGGTGAATAGGCGGAGGTGGATTTTCATCCTGACTATCATTATTTGAAGAAGAAACCATAGTAGTATCATTAACAAAAAAAGTTAGGAATAGAAGATGGCATAGATGCCAAAGATGGCTCACAGGTCGAAAATGGTACAAACACTAAATTAGGCTCATAGGTTGAGAGAGCTTCATCAAACTTAACATCTCTCCTAATAATAATTTTATTGGAATGAGGTTGAATAAGTCTATAACCTTTTACATCTTAGAATATCCAACAAAAATGCACTTTTCACTTTTAGGCTATAATGCTTTCATTTTCTCATAAGGAATGTGAGCCTATGCTTCACTACCAAACACATAAAAGTGGCTGACATATGGTTTAATTTTACTCCATGATTCTTTTAGTGTTATATTTTTAAAACCCTTTGTGGGAGTGCAATTGACTATGTAATTGGTACAACTAATGGCTTCCGCCCAAAAGTGAAGACTTAATCCCTTAGATTGGATCATACAATTTTTCATTTCCTTTAATGTGTGATATTTTCTCAGCAACACCATTTTGTTACGGTGTATATGGAATAGTGTGTTGCATCTAAATGCATTGTGCAATGCAATAAGTTGTAAATTTGTTGTTAACATATTTGCCTCCATTATATGTTAACTTTTGCAGTTGATGTCTAGATTGCTTTTCTACAAGGGTGTTGTAGGACAAAAACATGTCAAAAAATTCACTCATAAGTTTTAAAAAATAAACCCAAGTGCATATGGAGAAGTCATCAATGAAAGTTAAGAAGCACTTCAATCTAGAGAAAGAAGGAAAATGAAAAATACAACACAAATCACTATGAACAAGTTGCAAGGGGGTTGAGGCATGCCAAGAATTTTAAAAAATATCTCGATGATGTTCACCA
Organism: Picea engelmannii; assembly: GCA_009831015.1. NCBI lineage: Eukaryota > Viridiplantae > Streptophyta > Pinopsida > Pinales > Pinaceae > Picea > Picea engelmannii. The sequence continues at coordinate 56,108 of ML823266.1, read as the reverse complement.
AGAGCACAACCAACACAAACAACATCTCTGCAAGAAACGAGGGGAAAAATAGTCGCCATATTCTGATTACATAGTTGCTATAATGAACAATAGTTTAGATGACCAAATTGCTCATGCCAAATTTTTCTCAAGTCATCGCTATGAGCAATAAAAACTGATGGAAAAGGTAATGACCCAAAGTTGTCAAATCTATACAACTTGATAATATCATCAACAATTCTAGTTGCCAGGACATGTTGAGGATCTTTTAAATCCTTGATTATAATTTGGTGAGGTGAAAACTCTACTATTTTACCTTCACCTAAATGAGTGATTTGATATAGTGATAAAATATTACTGGAGAGACCTAGAACACATAAGCCATCATTAAAATGATCGTCATCTAGATGAGATGTTCTAGACCCTACAACACTAAGAGATCTATCATCACCAACACATATTTATTTGGTGTTACATTCATTAAGAGAATGAAAAATGGATTTATCCTTAGCTGTATGATAAGGTGCTCCTGAATCAATGAGTCGTTCATTAGAAAGAGTATATGTTGCATTGAAGGTAAAACTAAAATAAAAAAGTGCATGTCCATAAGAAGAAGAGTTAGAAGAAGAAGACTCAAGATTGATGTTGTGCTTCTTCATTGTTTCTTCTAAGTCCTCCATCTTCTTGAAATATTTAGATTCTAGATGATCATCTTGCCCAAAAAAAATTCAATGTCTCTTAGTCTTCTTACTTTTTTATTTTGTTCTTTATCACCATTGGAAGTAGGAGCTGGTTGAGAGGGTTTGGGACCCTTGTTTTGCTTGTTTTACTAGTTGCTTCTTGTTTTGTACATATAATTCCCAACAAGAAGGGGCCAAAAAGTAATAATTATTCCGATATTTTACAAATCAATTTCCCAACATATATGGACACGTAAAAATGTTAAAACCAAGGTTCATGAAGATAAGAAGTAGGATGTCCCTGGTGGGATTCAAGAACTTCCTAGGTTCCTTCTTGTAGTACCAATCCTTATTTTGAAAGCATGTTTGGTTCCATGTTTTTATCCCTATAAACATGTGCAAGTGAGAGATGAGAGAAAGCTGATTGAAAATTCTTTATGTCCCAAAGTAATTGTCGTAATTTTTTTTTTCTCAGAATAAAGTTGCTTGTCACCCATTGAATGACTAAAAGAGAGTCTCCCAAAATTTGAATTTGTGAGGCATTTTTTTCTAGGGCTAGAATGAGAATCAAGTTGAGAGCCAAAATTTCACTGTAGTTGTTAGTGGTCTGTCCCATTCCTTCTTTGAAGGAGATAGTGTGATTTGGGGAGAGGAAAATAATTCCCCCAACCCCTCCTCTGGATGGGGTGCCTTGAGAGGCTCCATCAAAGTAAAATCCCATGGAGTTTATTCATTGATATAGATTGCTAAAACACGATTACGAGGAGGTGAAGATGATAATTGTGGAAAGGCACTTAAAATGTTGAGGCTTTGAGTGGCACACTTAAGAGGCAGTGTGACAGTTCCCTCAAATAATTTGGCATTTCTTCTCAACCAGATTCCCCAAGCAAAGGTTAGGGGGAGAGCTTTGTATCTCTTTGTTTCCTTGTTTGTACACTAATTCACGATTGCTTCTTCTATGGAGTCTCCTTTCCACATGTTTTGAAGTCCTATTAGGACTTCAATTTCTTTCCTTACTTGCTTTGAGAAAGGGTAGGATATAATAAGATGTTTGTTGGTTTCAAGGTTTGCTTCACAAAGGAAACATATTCTTGGTCCTTCAAAATTTCTCTTTTGTAGAATATCCCAAGTAATGGCCTGGTTATTGAGAAGAAGATACACAATTTTTTTTTCTTTGGTAGGGAACTTACACTTCCATATGGGCTTCCACCACCGGAGAAGTGGTTGTTCATTTCCCCCTGATTCCGGGGCCTTGTATATATCTTTTGGTTCATAGCCCCTGGAGGGGTTCAGAGGCCTCATAAGTTCATCCTCCTCATCATTCAAGATGACACTACATTTTCTGAGGTTTTCTGTGTATCTTTTCCACACATATGCAAAATCATCCCTGAGACCCAAATCCCTATGCGAGAGACACTACTTCTGTCCATTATTCATCACCCGACCTCGTGAAATATGTCACAGAGTGTGGAAACCTTTGAATCTGAGCTCTTGAACAAGGGAAATTAACAGTTTGTAAGCATCTCTACTCCCAATCCAAGAATCAAGGCATACTTGAATCTTGTCCCTCTTACCTACTTGTTAGATTAGCCATTTCCTGATTAGGGGAAATGCTAATGTAGTAGCCTTATAGATAATCGAAGATTTCTGAATTTTTTTATTAGATTCCTAAACCAATCCTCAATGGAATTGGGAGAAAGGTATTTGTCCTTAATGATTTGTATCCAAAAACCCTGAACTTAGAGAACCCTCCAAACATTCTTAGTAGTGAGATCTTTGGATAAAATGAATATGTTTTTGAGTCCCCACCCTCCTTAACATTTTGGAATCGCTATGTTATTCTAGGAGACCAATACCATGCCCTTTTTTTCACAGTCTCCAAACCAAATGAATCTATAAAAAAGATGTGTGATTCACTCAAGGAATCCTTTCGGGATCTAGGAAAGGGACATCCAATACAATGGGCTGGCCTCTAGAATATATTTAACTGGGAAAATTCATCCTCCCTGAGAAAGTCATTTGTTACACCAATTGTTGATATTTTTTTTCAATCTTTCTTGTGAGCCATTGTCAGTCTCCCTTGAGATATATGTTATCCTTTAGGTGAAAACTTAGATATTTGAACCATGTGTCAAAATTTGTTACATGAAATGAGAAGAGATGGGAAATATGATGTTTCTGTTCCTTAGAGAGGCCTTAACAAGTTATCATTGATTTAGTTGGGTTAATCTTCATGCCTGTGGCTACACAAAATATCTCCATAATATCTTTGAGTTTGTTTACCATTCACATGGATCCATCACAACAACTGAGTATGTTGTCAACAAAAAGTAAATGAGAAACATAACACGAGTTTCCAACTAGTATACCTTTGAAGGTGCCAATTTATAAGGCTTCTTTAAGGGATCTACTAATCCCTTCTACTACTAAAAGAAAAAGGAGTGGGGATAAAGGAAAACCCTACTGAATTCCTCTTTTAGGCTTGAAAAGGGATGAGGTTGCACCATTGATTAACACAATGAAGGAGACTATGCTTATGCAACCCATACCCATGAGACAAGTTGGAAGTTGAATCCTAGATGTATGGGGACAAGGAAAATATATAACAAATATTATGAAGGAAGAACTTTTTTTTCTTGAAAATGTGTGCTTACCCCCAAAACCCTTGTTTTTGTTTGCCAAAAATCTTCAACACAATGACACACAAAAACAAATAAAATTTAAAAAATAAATAAATCAAAACTTAACAAGATCAGGGTTAGATATTGGTTATCTTTCTCAGAAAATGCAAGTTCTCTTCCTCTCTTACTAATTTACAGAGATCACATAAAGTGCATAGCAAACAACATACATAGAAAATAAAACAATTTTTGTTTTATTTTTGGTTTGCCTAGATCGCACAAGATGCATGTCAAAGAGTATACACAAACTGGAAAGGTAGCAAACTGGAAATATAAACAAAAAAAACAAAAATATTAACACATTATATATAAAAAAATCAAGCACTGTAGTGCAACTTTAATACCTTCAGATTTGACAAAATTGGTCGTATCTTGGGAAAACAAAAACCTTTTTGGGTGAAATGAAAAGTTCTTCCAAATGAAAGTAGTGCTCTGGACACAATGGAACAACTCTCTCAGCCTAAAAATCCACAAAAATAGTAGAATCCATAAACCATTTGATGCATGCAATGACAAAGGTTTAGGATCTCGATCAACAACGAAAGTAGGTCTTCATACGAGCTCTAATACCATGTTCGATAAATATGGAATTTCTACATAGGTCAAACACCTTAAGCAATTGTTCACACAAATAGATCAAAGATTAGTACACTAATGCATTACATGGTTAAAACCCTCAAAGAGGGAAACAAAGCATGACCCCAACCAATGCGACCACTTGAGGCAATATATTAATGAAGAATGATATATATATATATATATATATATATATATATATATATATATATATATATATATATATATATATATATATATATATATATATATGAGTTTCTCATAATCGATCATTAGCAAATGAGACTCCATGCTCTTTAAATAGAGATCATGGACCAATCTAGTGTTTAAGCCATAGATCAATATAGTCGTTAATATCAAGGAGAATATGAACCGTTGGATCATTTTAAGTCTAGAACATATCATGACCATCCGATTACATAAGAACAAATGCATACTAATGAAACACACTAAAGAAACACACTTTATCTAAAGATACTTAGACTAAGTTGATCATAACTAACTCCCAAGTGTCTGAATATCCTAACAAAAAAGAGAAAAGCTTGGTTAGTTCCACAAATGTCTTATATCACCCTTACCTGATTAGATCAATGGCTATAAATCCATTGGGGAGGGTTTCACCTCCAATGTAAAATATTGTGGTGCCACTAAGGCGTATAAATGATGGAGATTCATCCACTGATACAGATTGATGACTCACACTAAATCAACTAGATATTCACCCCAAGGGAATCTATATCTACATAGGTAATAAGACCCTACCATGTGTCCCTCTTCCAAAGATTCATCAAAAGGGACCCATTATCAGAGCTTTACAGTCAATCACAATCTATAACATGTCCCCATATGAATATTCATAGAATGATTTAGTGGGGGATTTCTCCAAGGCCACTGACTAATATGTAAATAAGAAATGGGCCCCAAGGAAAATATAAAAAGTTCAAGTACATTTCCACTTCCTTCCTTCAAACTACCACTTTTCCACGACTGGAAAATCGTTACCAAAATTTGTGAGTAGAAAGGGAGACTGCAATTTTCACCAACAAAGTAACGGGGGGTTATCTATTGCAACCCATTTGGGGTAAATGTAGCATCCATACTTGACCAAGCTACCACTCTCATAGCCATAAGGATGATTGGGACCATCAACCTAGTACTCAAGGGGAGTGGCCTTAAATCCAAATAGGGACATAATCATATGGGTAACCATTTTTGGTTTATTTCTAGTAAGGCTTCTCCGAATTTAGAAACATGAATTCAAGGATTAGCTTGACAAACAAACTACTCTTGAAAATTAGGGATTTAGTCATCATGCATTCTTGAAAATCCGAGATCAACCAACAAGTGTTGGGGAGAAGGATAACCATATAAGAAGAGGAACCTATAGTAGTATGAAAGGGGGATCATTGGGAGTTTTGCATTGTTACATTGCTAAAATATCAAGTAGTTGGTTTCTTAGAGGGATCTACAACATTAGTGCCATCATTTTCTCTTCTCTCATTCTTCTTCTCTTTGTAGGCATTATTTGAAATTTAGACCATGTAAATAGGTTCAATAATGCCCAAGACTATGATTTTATAGTTCCCACCCTTGGTTCCCTTTTTGTATTAAAGAAAGGCTTCTCCAAGACCATGAATTTATAGTCCCAACCCTTGGATATTTTATTGTATCCAATGAACTATTGGGTTTGTTGTTGAAAATTAGGACCAAGGAAGTTCTGCCACTGGTTAATGAATAAAACTTGGGCATATTATGATGTTTTTCCCTTTTTATTTTCCATCTCATATTGTGTTGAATGAATCAATGGATCTATGCTTTCATTTCCCATTTGGTTTTATGTCTAATGAATATGCGTGCTAGGGAAGTAGTGGTTGACCTTCTCCTAAGCCCATTCATTCCTTTTGTCATTTATATTACAAGAATGGAGCTATGATTAAGACACCCTATTGAGGTGAGATAGCTAAGCCTGTGCTTGGTAGAGTTAAGTGATTATCCTCGGTCTCCCTCCAACATTATTCACACCCCCTCTATATTTTGTTTTCCCTAGATATGGAGGCTACCATGATGCATCAACCAACTTTCTTAACATGAAATTCAATGAACAAATCTTGAGGAAGTATTTGAGGGTACCCCCCCTGGCTTGAGAGTTGGCATGAAGGCCTAGAGTGGCATAGGGAGGTGCCCCTACACATCATGCTTTGACATTTTCCCCGTCTATGAGAGAGTGAGGGGGAGGCCTTGGGGGGGAAATGAGGTTTGGCATCGTTCACTCTGAGAGAGATATTCTTGGGATATAATGAAAAATCCATTGGCACACCCAATGTGCATCCATTCACTAGGGTTTTTAAATCTTGTGAAAGATAGTATTGAGCAACTTGTATTATTGAATAAATTCTATCTTGTTTGAATTTTTTTGGTGATGCCACTAGGGAATTAAGTCTTACTCCTATTTATACTAAAGTATACATTGCCTGTTATGAGTAAGTAATGTTTCTCAGGGAAAAATATTTGACTTGGAGACTCCAAATTGGTTGATTTATATCTAAGGATGACATATCATGTGAATTCTCCTCCTTTTGTTTTTCAAGAAAAAAAAAACTCGATGAAAGAGACCATTCATTAGATTTTTTGATGAGAGTTGAGTTCCAAGAGATTGAAAAAGAATGGAAGATAAGAGTGCTAATAAATACTTCTCATGAACTCAATGAAGAGATACAAGACTATAAAAGAATGTAGGTTGTTTCTTTAGTGTTTTATTATCCTGAAGATCCTAGTCACAATGAATAATGTCTCAACGATGGTAAAAATTTTGATGTTGTTAGTGCTGAAGATGATCAATTCATGGGAAATCTTCATGATGCTCACCTGTTAGAGATATATTTCTAGGATCAATAATTTGAATCTCATGAAGTTGCACTTCAATATTATATGCAAAAAAAATTCAAGGTCTTCTCCACTATAACACCTTGCTATGGGTGAACAAACTCATGTGGGAAAGAATATAAATTATTTAGTTGTGAAATCTTCTAAGCTAAGGAATGTTGTGAAATATATTCTAGCTAACATTCACTAGAGATATGTGATCCTTGAATTTATTCCCCCCCTTACAAAAGGAAGATGTGATGTTGAGTCCACACTCTTATTTTTCAGAGAGAACCATCATGGCCTTGTTGAGTATATTGATCATTTAATAGAAGACCTTTCCAAAAAAAATAGCATGAATGAAGCAAATACACATCCCCAACATGCAATGCTTGAGGAGATTGATGTTGTCCCAAGAAAGCAACATTCACATGTACCATGCATCAACATCTAGGAAGAATCTAACGCTAAGCTAAAATTTCCAATATCTCCCAACATTGAAGAAGAGGAAGAAACATCCACCGCCATTCTAGAATAACATAAGCAATCATCAAAAGGAGATATGTATTCATATATTTTTCTCGCTTAAACTTCTTGCCATGGATTTTTTGATCCCATCTAGTGGTATGTGGAGTTGATTTTTATCAAGGTGTCAACCCTTGCAAGACCTCTTAGGTCATTTTGTACAATGATTGGGGATGTGTGGCATTGTCTTTTTACTTGTTAAAACCCAAGTTCAACCCCCTTTCATCCCAAAGTATTCATGCATGGGTCTCATACTCTAATTCAGTTGTATGCATGGTTACATTGACACTACCATGTCACACAATGGGCCCATTTTTGGTTAGGTTATATAGGTAGGTTTTTTTACTTTTTTCTTAATAAATTTCTAGCATTTTCTTTCTATCTTTTCTACATCTAGTCATGTTTTATAACTAGAGTTTGAGAACAACTTGACTCCATAGCCAAATTTTGACTCCATGGCTCAATGGATTAAGACATTGGTTTGATAACCCAAGAGTTTGGATCTTCGAACCTTGAAGGGAGGAGCCATTTCACTAAAGGAGTTGGATTTTGTAACCTTAAAATAACCCTTTCCCAATTTTTGCATTTCCCACATTTTCCCTTGGTTGAGTATTTGTTCTTTTGGATTTCTCTTTTGAAATACATTGTTTTCACCATTGAAAGGGGGAGTTTATGGCCTCTCATTGTAAACTTAGCCATGGTGTAGAGGGTGCTCACAAATCTTGAGAGAAAAGCCTTGTAAAATACCATTGTTCCTATGTTTTCATACACAAGTGGGATATGGTTAAAGGCCCAATAGTTCTAGTTCATGTGGATTCTATACCCTAGATCCTCAAGTAGATGGAAAAACTCAATCACAACAAGACTCAAAGTTTAAATTAGATCGACGACCATGATGATTCCTGCAATTTTAAATCAATGATCCATACTGATTTGTGGGGTTAAGGGTATTGATGGAATAGAACAAGCTCAAGTACTATGAATGATTGATATTATCCTCACAAATAGATATCAAATCTATAGAATTGTTTGTTGGGGGTACATGATACATGAGTCCTGGAATTATAAGGTGTCATGAATGGCCATGATCTTCCCCGTAAAGTTAGATCAATGGTCTATATATATCTATGGGGATTCAGGGAAAGAGGAGATACAGACTTTCCCAAGAACCAAAAACAACCAAGATAACTCCCTTGGAGGATGATTGATGGTTCACATTACCTTGCAACAGTTAGGTCTATAGGGTTCCAAAAATTTAAGTTGATGTGAATGGTGGAGATTTCCCCTGAAAGACTAGATAAACAATCCATATTCCTTTGTGGGAGGTCTAGAGGAAATAAAAGGAAAGGTTGTGTTACCACACAATCTATCACTAAGTGCAAAGCATTCACAAGGCACTAAGACTAGTGGAACATGGAAGATGTTAGCACTGTCACCTTGGAAAAGAATTCCCTCTTTTTAGTGAAGGAGTAGAATCCAACACAAGGGAGGTTTCCCTAGTAGCCTCCAAGAATCCTAGGCAAGACACAATCAAGTCTAGGACCCCTTGGGGTGAGTACTCAAACTAACACCAATAAAATAAGATAGACAAGGTATTAATGAGGTGGTAAGACAAAACAATTTCTAGATTTAAAGTAATGAGGATCTAGGTCAATTTAATAGGTTTTCCAAGTCAAGTCAAGACTCAAGAGGATCCCCAAACATTAAAAATGAAGAAAAAGCCTAGGGATGTTGTAAAACTTGGAAGAAGATGTCAAATTACAACAACAAATAAAAAAATCCATTTGACAAGCAATAATTTAATGAAATACGAGGGATAAACAATGAGATAAATTAGAGTTTCATTAGCCAACAAAATCAGAAAATTAAGGAGCATATAACAACCCTAAAACCCTAGATGTTTTACCCTAAAAGGTTGTAATAACACTTCAAAAATACAAATTAGGGTTTTAACACTGTTTATTAGGTCAACAATATGCATATAAACCAAAACATCTAGGTTATTTATGGATGAAAATGATTTTTTTTTGTAATAAAATCCTAAATTAACCCTAAAACTTTAAAATAAGAGTAATTTTCAGAATTAAATGATTGACTATTGGGAGAGTGACTAGTACCTACTATTATTTGGGAATATGGGGTCAATTAAGGATCCCTTTGGAGAGAAATGAGTGGATTTTTTTAGGGTGATACCTAGAGGTTGCTCACTACTAAACCTAGGAGATCCTCCTAAAATATTAGGGACAAATCAAGGGAATGTTCATCACTAGTAACCTTCGAAGAGATTTGATAAGAAGGGTTTGTTCAAGAATAATCTGAGAGAATGATAAACCGACACTAGAGAAAAGAAATTACACTCAAATGCATTCATAAACATAACCACAAGAGGAAAATAGATCACTTACTCAATAAATATTTCATCAATCAAAACCCTAACAATGATCATCCAAATAGTAGCAATGAATCCACAAGCATATCTCCTCCAAAAAATCACTCTAACTAACCATCCATAGCATTCTTCATAAGAGATAAAGCAGAAGTAGACAAATAGTGATATATCTCCACAAACAGTAATGATTTACTAGTGAGAAGTGTTTTTCTTATTTATATGAGAGATTTAACACTCTTCTCACACAATAGAATCCCTAAAAATATAAAATAATGCCTTTATCTTTTTCAAACCCTAGAGATAAGGAAAAATAACATAAAATATCCATGATACATGAGTGGATAGGTATTTAAGACCCAAAACAATGCCTCCAAGATGAAGTAAAGTAGATCAAACATCAAATTGTCCCTCAAAAGAGTGCGCTAGATCTCACACGTGTGCATGCAACACGTGTGGCCTCATGAGGGGGACAACTCACTCCAAAGTGGTGAATAGGGGCTCAAAAGTGAAATGTTGCCATGAAAGGTTTCAACACTTCATCTCCAAGAGGTGTCTCATATCTCCAAAGGGTGTGACGTCTCATCAAAAGGTGCCATATCATCATCAAGAAGCCCAAACATCACATCAAGATGCCCCATCATCATAAATGTGCAACGTCTCATCATAGAATAACAACGTACCATCATCAATGGAAATGTGCCACGCCATCTCTCCAAATCCAATGTCCTCAAGAGAATGTGGAACAATCTCAATCAAGTGGTGGGGATGACCTCCATAGAAGTCTGCTAGTAGCCACTCAATATCCTCCAAAGGATCCAAGTGTCAACCAAGCATGTGGTCATGTGCAATCCGTCTTTCGATGAGGGGATCATGTGGTCCAATGCATCATCAAGACCAGAGGCAAGGTACACAATCCAAACACAACATATAAAGTGAGTCATGTCAATGTAAAAGCCATTATATAGATCTCATAAAGTATCCTCTTCAAACTTCACACTAGCTTACAAAGTTATACAATTTTCCAAGTTTAGGTATGGAAGGATCATTATTACCCCCTATTAGGTGTGCCAGTACCCAAGATAAGAAGTATGTCCCAGGGAACCCATCAAGGAGTATGTGCAACAATATGTGGTATGGATTGGGGTTTACTTCATGGGTGGATTGTCATTGACATGCAAGGTCATGCATGATAGTCATCCTCATGAGTGCCTTTGTAGAGGGAGCGCTTAGGCAATGATGTACCCTTTCCTCAACACTGTGTCTTTCCAAACCCCTATTTACCTTTTTATTTATTGATTCAACCTTTTTTGGATTTTGACATTTGATTTGCTAATTCCTTTTGTAAAATATGCATTCATTGCATAGGACTTGGGGTGATGGCCTCTTAGCGAGGGGGAAGATCTCATGCTTCACTTTTTTATTTGTTTTTAATACTTTTCTTTTCTTGTTTGTTTCTTTGCCATGCATTTTGAATTAGGGATTTTCCTCTTTCTATATTATTTTTTATAAAGATGCATCAACCTCGTGCATTCAATCCCTTTCTTGTCATGAGATTATGAAGCACATACCTTTTGGGATACATGTTACAACCAACCCAAAAGAAAGGACAACGGATAAAGCATATGCATAATATGTTATTCATGGTAAGGGATATGGACATGTTACCCCCATTAAGGCCCCCGATAGTAAAAATTTTCCCAAGAGTGACAACACTGGACTAGGATATGATGATGACCACCAAGTTGAAACAAGGAAAAGGTATGAATTCAAATCATCATGATTCATTATCCAATTTATCCCATAATCACCATTTTCATGTCCCAAACATTGACACTACCACTCAATATGAAGTGTCAGAACAATATACCCCAAAGTGTAATGCACCATGTCATATGAATGAGCTAAGCTAAGCATTTAATTGAAGGCATCTGTAGGCAACTGTTTGTGGAGAGTCCAAAATGACATCATCGAAATTGTTGTCTGGAATGTGGATTATTGAGAAAAAATATCCTCTAGTTACCCCTAGAAGTGAGGGGGTAACAGGTCCCAAGGAACCATGAATGATCCAGATCACTCCCGCATGAAAAGATGAATGACTCAAGTGGCCCTCATGAAAGGCACATCAACAACCGAGGTTTCTTCTTTCTGCGCAAATCAACAACTCACAATATTTTGTGTGAGGTCATGGAAAATGGGGTTCCAAAAATAGAAAGTGACTCAAATGACCTAGATTCTCCACAAGATAATATCAATAGCCCACAATAACTCACAAGAGATCTTGGAATATAAATATAAACCCCCCACCAATGTTGGAAGTGGCACATATCACCTCCATCTGATTAGATCAATGGCTAGAAATCCATTAGTGAGGGTTGCACCTCTAGTGTAAAATATTTTGGTAGTGCCAAGGTCGATCAACAACAATGGATATTCGTCAACCGATCCAAATCAATGGCCCAAATTAAATTGGTGAGAGATTCACCCTAGGGGAATATGGAGCTCCACAACTAATAAGATCCTTTCATGTGCCCCCCTCCAAATATTCATTGAAAGAGACCCATCACCAGATCTATTTAGTTAATCACAAACTACCACATGTCCCCATATAAATATTTATAAAGGGATTTAGTGGGTGATTTTACCAAGTTCGTCAATTCCTTTGTAAAGAAGAAAAGGGAAAAAAAAAATGTTTAAGTACATTGTTGCTTCTTTCCATCAAACTACCATTCTGTAGCAATTGGAAAACCAATACAAGAAGCCATGAGCGAAATAGGAGATTGCAAGTTTCACCAATAAAGTAATGGGGGGAAACTACACCAACCCATTTTGGGTAAATTCAACATTCATGGCTCACCAAACTACCACTATTAGCAACAATCAGGACGATTGAGACCATCAACCTAGTACTTGGGGGGAGTGGTCTTAAATCAAGATAGGGAGAGAAGTAGACATGTAACCATTTTTGGGTTTCCTCCCAGTATGGTTTCTCTGACTTTAGTAGCATGAATTCAAGGATCAACCTCAAAACCCAACTACCTCTTGAAAATCATGGATTTGACTAGCACACATTTTTGAAAATCTATGATTGGCCAACATGCACTTGGGAGAAGGAAAAATCTATAAGAAAAGGAAGCTACAACAATACAAAAGGGGGATGATGGGGATTTTTGCACCACTATGCTTCTAAAATCTTGAGCAATTGGTTTCTGAGAGGGATCTACAACATTTGAGCCATTTTTTACGCTTATCTCATTCTTCTTCTCTTTGTAAGCACTATATGAGTAATGGACTTTGTAAATGGATTCAATAATGCCCATGATTGTGATTTTAGAGTCCTTATCCTTGGTGTCCTTGTTGTATTAAAAACAAGGGATGCTTCAAGATCACAATTTTATAGTCCCAATCCCTAGAGCTTCTACTATATCCACCAAACTATTAAGTATGTCGCTGCAAATCACAATTGTAACACTTCTACCACTTATTGATGAATAAAACTCAATCATATTATGATGTTTTTCCCTTTCATTTCTCTCTCTCACATGGTGTTGAATGAATCAGTGGAGTCTATGCTTATCTTGTCCATTTGATTTTCTATCTAATGAGTGTGTATGTTAGGAAACACCACTAGATTGGGGTACAAATGCCAACATTGTACCAATGTCAATGAAGTCGCAACAATGTTGGAAGAAAGAAAATTCCATCTTTAGAATTTGGGTGTCGTAGTTTGACATAAATTTAGCAGCGTTGATCCATAGTCAGGATTTTGACGCATTTAGAGTGCCATGTGGCAGGTTCAAAAAGTTTCAGTTTCCCTTATTCATGTCAAAGTTAGGAAACTTGTGCAATGATTAATCGACGTCTAAAGGTTCCATGTGGCAGCAATTGCATGCTTCTCAAATGGATTTTATCATCGAAATACCAAGTCTGTATCAACGAGATATAGACATCATCTTCGTTGTCTTGGTAATTTTTTCATGATCTGAATACTTGAGAGACATCAAAATTCCAATGCCAAAGTGACAATTGGATGACGTTATCGTCGCCGTTTTGCCAAGTTATCCATGTCCTAAACCCTTCAGTAAAATTAGAATACTGAATCAAAAGAAATTCCAGAGCAGAAACATTCCAGAGGAGAAAAATTCATGAAGTTTAATATTGCTGTAACAAAGAAATATGATCCCACATACTGGGCTTGTAAGCTCCAACAATTCCAGAGAAGAAAAAATCATCTCAAGTTGCTTAAGAGTAAAGGGTTCAATTGCATAAGCCGTCCATACACCTTCATAAGGCATTGGACTCTTCTTATTAGAACCAAAAACTGATATTGTAGGAAATCCTTTCACATTGAATCTGCTTGGTAGACTTTTCATAATCCCAAAACATATGGAAAAATCTAGGTTTAGAGTGGTTTAATCCATAATGATCATTATATCAAATAAACTTTAAGTGCCAGCAACTCTCATCTTGCAACATTAGGTCCATACATAATGATCATTATATCAAATAAACTTTAAGTGTCAACAACTCTCATCTTGCAACATTAGGTCCATACCTGTAAGAAGGCAGTGTGTTTGTAAATGAAGATATCAAGATGCATATATTGAAAGGGTCAGGTTTATATTGGTGTAATCCATATTTAGAATATATCAAATAAGCTTTAAGTTCCAACAACTCTCATTTTGTAACATAGTCTTGATATTGTAAGAAGGAAACCTATTTTTTTTTTTTTTGTCACTGGCAGAATCGATAACTAGCCAGGCATGTTTTCGCGTGACACAAGGTTGTGTTATCCGATTGCTACCACTTTAACCTCCAAGTGTGTCCACGCTACCCCATACGCGACACACAAGGTAAGCCGAGGTTTTGAACCAATGACTTCACATAATAGAGTGCCTTAACATTACACTCCATCACCCATTGCCCTACACCCCCGGGGCAAGAAGGCAATCTATTTATCAGTGAAGGAATTAGGATAAGTATTTTAAAAGGGTCTACCGCTTGTAAGTTTTAAACCTTTACAGTAAAGCAATGCACACAGATTCTTTATAAAAATAAAAAGGAAAACAATAACAATCACACATAGTACTCAGAGATTTAGCCTTGAAACCCCTAACTGGGAAAATCAACAAACTTTAGAGTTGCATCTCTATTTTCTCATTGTATTAATTTCACCATTTACAATACAATATATATGATTATTTTGCATCCAAAACCCTAATCTATTAACCCAGATTATATTACAACATTAATTTCTTACCCATAATTATCTTGCAATGGGATGACAACTATTGGCCAGAAAACACCAAAACAAGCAAAAAAACAATCCAATTTTTATTTTTGTTTTTTAGGAGATTTTCCTCCAAACCCTTGACACCTTGTCACAACCTATAGAGCGTGGAGCTAATTGTACAAAGAATATAACACATTCACAACACTGCTTTGCAAATTACAAATTTAGAAGAAACAAATACGTTCCCCATTGATAAAATTAATAATACATGACACATTTATTCTAAAGTAATCATGTATTAGGAAAAAGCTTAAGCTTGTAATTACATATCTATTAGAGGCAACAAAGGAATAAAGGCAGCTACGGAACTCGGAAATAGTCATTGTTATATGCACCTTTGAACTCAAATTAAACCACATACAAGTTTGTACTTGTCAAACTCCAAGAAGCATAGCATGCACTACAATTTGTAGCACATAGTTATCGGGTGGAGGAAATACTGTAGTGACAAACATCAAAATCTATGGGAAAATATTCCCCCAACAATTTGGATCTGGAAATAGAAAGAAACTACACCATATATACCTTTTAAAAATACATAAAACTTAAATTATAAAATCAATATTTCAATTTCAATGAAGGACCTTTTTAATGACATTTTTTTAAAGTATGCCCAACTTAATGGTGTGCCCTTTTCTAGAGTTCCTTGATTTCCCTTTGCTAGAGTGTTCATGCAATCTTGTTGTGGTATAGAATGACTTTGTATATAACCTAATAGGAAGTAGAGAGAGGAGTCCTCACTAAGACCATAATATTATGTACTTCATGTTATTTCTTTAAT
Source organism: Picea engelmannii (assembly GCA_009831015.1). NCBI lineage: Eukaryota > Viridiplantae > Streptophyta > Pinopsida > Pinales > Pinaceae > Picea > Picea engelmannii. Next base: position 40,345 of record ML823266.1, on the reverse strand, counting down.
CGCTGCTCATGAATGGTAGTCACCATTCTTGAACGGGCTAAAAATTCTGCACAGTTTGAAAGTCAATATGGGCAAAGAAACATTAAATGTGATAGAAGGCCTCACAACTATAAAGCTAAAAGAGAGGAACGTCATCCAAAAGTTTTGAACATTGTAAAGAAATTGCAATCTTTTGGAACTACAACTAGAAACATGGTTGAAGTGTGGCATACAGTTGTGTCACTTTTTGGATCAAATTGTTCTCATTCTAAGCATTATTTTGTAACAACTTTGTTAGGTGGCCATCCTTTTTATAGAAAAATTTCACCTGTGATATAAATTATTGTAAATGAATTAGTCCTTTACTTGGTAAGTTAAAAGGGTTGATTCTTGGTTTTACAAAGGTTGGTAATTCAAACAATTAATGGATATATAGAGCATATGCATTAGATGTGTATCATCTAATACCAATTATGTACAAAGAGACATTCTCACATTCTCTTGATTGATGCTAATTTTAAAATATTACATAATCAAAATTAAGCATGATATATAAACTATGAGAATAGTCACATGTCAAAATAAAAAATAAGAAAAAATAATTACATTAATAATATTAATAATAGGAATGATCAAAATGAGATTTAAACACAATGACTATATCCAGGAAAAGGAAAAGGAAAACACAACATATAAGAAGTCCATGTAGAAATTGTAGTCTGATAAATATTCAAATTTTCAAAGTGGCTGGGCAATATATATTGAGCTAGGATGATCATATTAGAGTTGTTTAAATATTTAAGCAATTCTCATGTTTTTTTTAAGCATTAAGATTTAAAATATATAATAGAATATAAATATTTTTTTATTTACATTTATAAGAGATTCCATAGAATTTATGGGACCAAAAATTAAAAAAATTCACATTTGTAGTTTTGATGTCTTTTGATGTTCTTCATTTCAAGGGTGTCTCAACTAATGTTATGAGAACAGGATCGATGACCGACCCGGTCGACCTCAAAAATGTGAACCGGATTGGAATAGTAAAAAAAAATGGATAAAAAAATACACAAAATATTCAAATTTTGAAAAACAAACATATATATTCATATGAATCCAAACCATTATACACAAATATGCAAAGTTTCTCATGTATATAACAAGTAAGGATGTAGATAACCAAAATAGCACCAAGTGCAATCCTTCTTTGAACCAAAATACATCAACAAAGATTCTCTAAATGACCTCTAGAGTCCAAAAAAATTCATTCTACAACAAATAATTGCATATCATCAAAATCATTGACTATATTAGGATCCTCATCATCAGTGTCGCCCTCTAAGCATTAAAATAATATACAAAAATCTTAATATGCCTAATACATGATTTTACTTGAGTGAATGGTGCATTTTTACTATGGTCATGATATAAGAGTTTAATAATTGATGCCACAAACTTCGAGGTACATAGAGGGCTTGGTGCTATTGATTAAATTCCAATTCCATACCCTCATACATGTTAATATCCTGCCAATCTTGAAATCCTGAAAATTGTTAAGTCTAGTGAATTTTGAATGGGACTTAAAATTCTACTTTCTCCATTGAAGTCCAATGAAAGATAAATGAGAATGTCAGTTTTACTTTAAGAATTTAATATTACCATTAATTACTAGGGTGGGTGAAATGGAGGGATAACCTCTTTAAATAACATTAGTAGGGCCCTAGAGTTATTTATTAGAGAGCCGCTCTTTTAATTTATTATTATTTTTTAAAATTGAAATCCTTGGGTCCCTAGTCACGCTAATGCCTAAAGGCCGGTTCGATACTGAACCAGTGGGTTCTTGTACAAAATCGTCTGGTTTGGTACCAAACTAGCCTAAACTTGTCTGAAACAATGATTCAAACCGGTTTTGGTCCAAAACTGGTCTAACCGATTAGTTCCATTGGTTCTGGTCTTCCGATAACACTAGTCTCAACCTACAATATACTAGTTTTGGTGGTGTTCTAAAAAATCCTCATTTTTAGTAGTGTTCTAAAGCATTCTTAATATAACTACATATTATTTTTAGAAAAATCCAAAATGTGAAAATCGAAATATGAGAAACCTATGATTGATTAGGAAAAATAATTTTATTGACGTGAGGAAATATCTTTAAGTATTTTAGCATAAGATTTACAAGAAAAATAGATGAAACCTATATCATGAAAATTTGAAAGTGACATGTGAGTCTCATTTGTTTGATTTGATCACTTGATCTTGTTCACTTAAATATTATTTAGATTAGGGAAAATTCACACTTTTCATCATGTGTTAATGACCATTATCTTGTTTGAATAGTAAACTGTAACACGGGTTGCATGGCATAACAGTTCCCGCTGATTGGAAAATATAATAATTCATTTTATAAAGAGAAATAACATTATTGTTTATGCTATAGTAAGGACAATAAGCATAAAACTTTGTAAAAATAAACAAAAAATAAAATTGTTCAATGTAGAGTAAAATTTAGTAAAAAAGTGAAATGAGCAATGGGGATGTTAGTATATTCATCAACCAATGTAAAATGTTTGGAGTAAAAAACAAGTAAAAATAAAGTAAACTAAATATATGTTGTCGAGTCAAAAATATATGTTGTTGGGTGCGATGTTAGTGGGAGGTTTGCATATGCAAGAAGCAATGTAAAGTGTTTCTACTAGAAATGTTTAGCATAAAACTTTGTAGAATTAAGCAAAAAGGAAAATTGATAAATGTGAAGCAAAATTTAGTGAACAAGTGAAAGTGTTGTTTCGTTGAATGGGGAGGTTAGCATATGTTGTAAGCAATGAAAACGGGTCAAGTGTTCAATGGGAGATTAGCATATGCTAATAACAATGTAAAATATTTAGAGGTATATCCTTGCAAAGAGCGAGACTAATAGCTGTCAATGTTATTAACAATAGAATATTCTTATGCATATGCATATGTTTAACAATTTGTTTTTTAATATCTATATGTATATTAAAAATAAATGTTAATTATTATTTTAATGAAAATTAATTATACATGTTATTAATGCGAGAACCAATGTAACATCTTTGGAATTTAGGATATGGAGTAGCAATTACAAAAGATGAAACAAGTTTGAGATGCTATATAAATAAGGAGTTCAAAAGTTTCATATTTTTCTTAAGAGAAAGAAAAACATATTTCTAAATCAATTATGAATGATTTATTATTTTTTAATACAAAGGTTGGTAACACATAACCTAAGCAACGATGTAAAGGAGAGCATCCATATAATTTTTAATAAATAAAAACAAATAACTTTATAATATGAAAATATTAGTAAATTTTTTTACCTATAAATTATAATAGGTGTAATGAACAATGATTCCGATTAATTGTTTTATTGAAACCACCAAAAAAGTTTTAAATTTTTATTATTGATTGTTTCTAGTGAACAATATTTGTTTGATTTGAAATAAATCTCACTCTCAAAAATTGGATCCTGGTATAGGATGCCAATAAGTCCTCTACCAACCAACACATGTATGGCATCTACTAATCATTAAAAACTTGCAATAAGTTTAATCATGAGCAACATAACGATGCTCAGTAAGTTGATCTTTAAAACATTGCAAACAAGAGGACCGAAAATAAATAATAGGATAACCAAGTGTTTGGTTTGACTCTTTCTATTGTGCAGAAGAAAATGTGTTCGAATATAAAGGAGAGTGATGGAATTGTGGATTCTTGGTAGATACAAGCTAGTCAAAAGTGTGCGGAAGCTAGCATGTGTGAGAAGTAAAGTAACTAAAGTTTTGTGCATAGAATATCATATCTGGAATTAGACTATGTATACAAAAAAAACAGACACATCGAGCAGAAGCAAATGCTCACTTTGACTCTTTGTATTGTGTGGAAGTGAATTTGTCAGGATATAAAGGAGAGTAATGGCCAGGATGTGCCGGAAGCAATGCAAACTTTGCAGAGAGAAATGTAAAGTGTGCAGTTGTTGGCATGTGCGATAAGCATAGTACGCAAAGTTATTCACACAAAATATGATATTTGGCATCCGAATAGGTAAACTTAGCAGAAAACAGTATGCAAAGACAAAGATGTGACAGAAGCAACGTGAAGTGTGTTGATGACAAGATTTGATCAAATCTATGTTCTTGTAATTGTCGGAAGAGGACATTACATTTAGCATAGAACTATGTAAAAAAATCTACCACAAAGCTTTGAAAGAGGTTGCACAAATGAAGATGCGAAGAAGAGATGCAGACTATAGCCAGTGTAGGATGTGTCAAAATCAATGTGGGGTTCATAGAAGGCAGAATGTTTGTGAGACAGTGAAAACTGTACATAGATTATGATATGCATAAATTAGATACAATCGAGTTCCATGTGCAATATATGTTGCTTGTGCAGACTATATGCAGAGGCCAAGATGTATGGGAACAATGTAAAGTGTGCTAACGCTACCATTGGCCTTAAGCTATGTAAATTTTGCGGAGGATATGATATGTGGGTCTGCAAGGAGAAAAGGGCATGTAGTTCTCAACACAAGACATGGCAATTAGCATACAACTATGTAAAAACATCAACCATTAAACTTTGTAAAGAGATTGTGAAGATGAAGATGCATAGAGGCAACAGAGAGTGTAGCGAGCCTAGTATGTGCGAGAGACAATGAAAATTGTGCATTGATTAGGATATGCGGAAATAAATGCGATTGACTTACATTTACAATATATACTGCTTGTGTAGATGTTGAAATTGTGAGCAACACTTCAAGTAATTGTTTATTGGTATGACTTTTTCTTTTTTTTCCTGAAGTTGACAAAAGACAGTGTGGATATTACGAAAGACATGAAATAAAGTACAAAACTAGCAATATTGTCAAAGTTCCATCTTAAAAGGCAACGCCATTTTTCAACCAAACACGAGAAAACACATTGCATAGAAAACCTAACAGTTCAAAGACAATGCAGAACCAAAGGAATTGTCAATGTTCTAGCTTTTAGGAAAACTTGTTTTGTGAATAAGAAAAAAGAAAAACAACATTCTGATGCAACATACAATGTTGAATGGAGTAGGCCACATGCCTATGCAGTTTACGTGCGATTTAAACATGCAACATAAATTGTCACAAGGATGTATTCTATTCAGTATTTACAATGTGCAATAACATTTACAAATATTATCATAAAGGTCAAAATGGAATTTTTGCACATTGAAAGTAAATATCCACATATGTAGAGAACTGAACATGATATTTCATTGAAAAATGATACATAGTTAATATAGAAGTGACTATTCATCTAGAAACCCAAAGGGTTGAAAACCAGTGGGAATCTATGCGGACAAAAAAATATGCAGTTGTTTTTTACATAATGCTCATAAAAATGTCTAAAAGTCAAAATAGGATTTCTGAGAATATAAGTAAAGTAGCACATATTAAGAGAACTTAAAGTGATATTCCATTGCAAAACCATAATGAGTGAAAGTAGATTTGAAAATTCAGTTTTAAAATAGGAGCCTGGAAATAGTAGCCATCTATGCTAAACAATTCTTCAACAAGTTCAAAAAATATACAATTGTCTTTTAAATAAAGTCTCTAATAAGTAAATGTGTTTGTTCAAATGGACTATGAATGGGGCTCCCATGGACCAATAAATAGAATAAAGACCTAAAAGAAATAAAGAAAGATAGTTAGAAGGAAATATTAAATCTGCAGAGGACATAAAACAAATAATTGTGACCAATTACCAACTGAGCAAAAGAAAATGATAACATAAGCAATTGGAAACAATAGAATAGCTACCAAGAAACTGTTTGTGGTAGCTATTCTTGGTTAGTAATATGTTGCAAGGCGTTCTTGATCCAATTATCAATATCATTTTTGATTAGTGGGATGGTGATTTCTTGCTTAACTTGAAGGGTGGAAATCTTGTCCTCCATTTCTTTGCATTCGAGTTGCAATTATTTGATGGCTGACAAGTGGTCTTCATTGTCATTGAAAAATGTAACAAGCCATTGTTTCATTTCTTCTTTAGGAAACTCCATGAGGTTGTCGAAGTCACTAGCTAATGAAGTCTGCATTGCAATCAAGTCACTATTAAGCTCCTCTTTCGTGATCATTGCTAAATCTATGAAAATCTGTGGACCCTGCATTTGTTTAATGACATCAAACACTTTTAAAATAGCATCGCCTCTTCTTTCATCGATTTTTTCTCAAGTAGAAATTGCATCTTGCAATATTTTTATTCATTATTTCCAACCTGCCTTTATTTTCCTTATTCTACTGCTATTGGGTAGTCCCTGTTGATTTCTTCGATGGTCGTTGATACTAGTCACCCATAAAATGAAAGTGTTTAGCTTGTTTTTGTAGTAGGCTTCATCATGTTGCAAGTTTCTTTGAAAATCTCCAGTAAAACTTAAAGTACTTTGTGAAAGATCACATAAAATTTCACTGAATTCCCACGCATGTCTGAATATATCAAGTCTTTTGTTAATGTTATCAACAACATAGAGTCTGATTCCATTCAACAATTGCAATGCCTTCCTGATTGGTCTTGATATTATTGGTGTACTTGGAGGAGTCTGGTCTCTTGAAAGTATGGCCAATGGTTATGCAAACATTGGTCTCAGACTTAGTGCCTCTTCAAGTTCACTTATTATTTCTTCAACTTAATGGTTTGCAATTCATGTTCATAAATTGAATCTGCAAGATCATCCCTTGTGGAGCAATGTAGTTGCATGATTCTAGACAATGTAACTCATGATACATTGACCACTGACCTTAATTTTTGAACCACCTTTTTGTGTTTGACATTGACCCTTTCTATTTGCAACTTATTTTCATGCCTCTTGTATTGAGTATTGTGTGGTGTTAAGGATTGACTATCAAATAACATTGGCTTCTCTGTTGCAAGTTGTTGTGTAATTTCTTGGCTTTCAAAAATTCTGTGAGCTACCTAGTCGGGTAGATTTGTGCTCTCAATTTACATATCTTCAACATTTGTTGGACTTGATGTATCTTGGGAACTGTCTCTGTTTGGGGTTCTTGGGAACTGTCTCTATTTGGGGTTCATTTCCTTTTTTGATGCAAAACTATATGTGCACATTCAAGATTTGGATGGGGTGGTTTCTCACCACCGTCATCTCCGTGATCTCCGTCATTACTGTCTTGTATGTTTATCTTGTGTTGTTTTTTCCTTTGCTTAGGCGAACAACTTTTATGTGGCTAGCGATTGGAGGAGGATTGGACATTAAGACTAGTTTCTCCCCTTTTCCTTGTTTTACCCTGGATTTTGGTATTTGATGCTATTTATGTTAACAAGCCATGGTTGCATTCATTTTTGTCCCTTTTTGATAGGTTATGAGGGGTTTATTCATCAAATCTTGTAAAAAGGTTGTTGTACCTTATTGATGTTAAATGTCGGGAGAACAATCCATTAGAATCAAAACCCCCTAGGGGATGTGCTTCTTTTAGATTAAACAAATTAAGTGTCTCTGAGACCTATTTCATATGGGCTAGATTCTTGATCATTGTATCCCCAACTCGAAGTGACAATGTAATGAATTGTTTTTTCTCTTTCTGTCAAATATAATACACCAGGCTTTATATTGGCATAATTTTTTTTCAAAAAATATCTATCACAGAAAAATATAGGGAGTAAAAGCGGGTTTTCTTGAAAACCATACAAGCGGATGTAAGTGTGGCTTTGTTCTTGAATGCAAATTCCCTTTCCCTTAAGAAAATTAGGTTCCTGGGTTATTCTCTTGGGCTCTGCCCCAACTAATATGTGTTTGAACTCTCTAACAAACTTATCTTGAACAATGAAAAAATTGAATGAGGCTTTATGTTTATATGGAACTGGGTACTAGAAATGAATTGGTTTATTGTGTATATTAACAGTTTCCCCGACAGGGAGACTATCAAAGAAATTGCAAATACCAAATATGCGTCCATGAAAAATATTTGAGTGCTAAAGTAGTTACTTAATGGAAAACAAAGTTCATTTGATATGACCTCTGCCCAATCAAACATGGCATTCTTTAGAAATGAAAATGTATAATGCATATAGAGCTGACCTGGGTATGTGTGAATTCGACTCACGACTAGTGACATGAGTGAACAATCATGAAAAATATCGATATGGTTCTTGTAGCAAGGTTATATCGATTGTTGAAAGGTCGGTCAAGATGTTTGCAGAATGTAGAAGAAAGTATTTCAACACATTGGAGCCGCCTACCCGAGAAGATAGGAAGGTGTCTGCATCCACAAGCTAAAGTGTTTTATTTGTAGAGGGAAGGAAGATCATTTTATTGAACATTCTGGGAGTAAGCACGACGTGATTCTTTGTTTTCATTGTTACTGTAATCATCCTTGTCCTTGATTCGAACCTTCGAGCACACCAGGTCACGAGTTCTTTGAAGTTGAAGAGTTCAGGAACATAACCAACATTGACCAGACCTGTGGTCCAGAGTCAGTCATTTTACTTTTCTTTTGGTGTTTTGTTCAAGAACCACAGGTAGGAGGAAGACCAGTGGAAATTATTGTCTTCCTTGGCTAGTGAATTGACAGTATCGTCGCAAAAGGGTTCGTTCCTTCGTCTATTTGTCATAGTGTTGTTTTTTTAATGAACCTTGGTTTAGGTGAACCTTGTAAATATTATATTAGCGATGTGCAATTGCTTTAAATTGGATTGCATGGGTCGTATTCACTAGAAGGGAATTTCTACACATATGAACTATGTTTGAAAATGGGTAATCATTAATAGGAACCATTATCTAGGTCTCAGAAAAGCGGGACATTTGCTTTGTGTGAAGTCTATTACCTATTTTCCCTTCTTTCTTTCCAAATCGAAGAAAATCACACTGCCATAATTGCTTCAATTATAGTGCAAATTATGTGGTTTGTCAAAATCTTTGTTGTGAAACTATTGTGTTTAAAAATGATAGTAATTGTGATAGGTATAGTTGTCATGCTTTTACTAAAACGTCTTTTCTACATGTAAGTTACTTATAGAATATGGGTAGCCATGTATAGAGACCACTAGACAACTCGTAGAAAGGCAACAAATTTACTTTGCACAAGTGATAAATAAGTTCCGTTTTTTTGCAAATCGACACAAATAAATGTGTCATAAATGATTGGGTTAGCATGCAAATTAGTCAGTTTCAACAAAAGTATTTGCACATACGCATTGCAATGTGCAATGTGTTGTTGCCAATGTGCATAGACTTTTGCATATGTATATCCATGCACAACATGGCTTCACACGCATATATGGTATGTGCACAAAATTTTGCTTTGATGATTTGTTATCATCTCCCCACATGTTTATTAATTATTTAATATTATTTATTAATTATGTGTAAACACTTTTGCGTTGTTTATGTGTGGAGACTTTGTATGACTACAAAGACATAGTTGTGCAGGGATATACCTGTGATAAATAATAAACAAATAAAATTAAATAATGCTTTGTGGGGATATACATGTACAATTGTGTCTGCACATTGCATATGGTGCATTATCAATAACAAATTAAAAAATTAATTATTTAATAAAGAATAAGTAGTTTTTTTTACTCGTATATGCATCACTAACAGACATACGTGTGCGGGGGATATACATGTGCAAAAGTCTTCACACATAAGCAAGAACCCATTAAATAATGCATATACAATGTATGGGTATGAAACCATACATGTGTGAAGATATACGCATACAAAAGTCTCCACACATAAGCAACAACCCATTACACATTGCAATATTAAATAATTGATAAATAATTAATTATTTGATATTAATAATTAATAAATAATATTTAATAATGCTACGGGGATATATCTATGAAAAAGTCTCCGCACATAAGCAACAACGCATTATTGCACATTGCAATATTAAATAATTAGTAAAGACTTAATTATTTAATATTAGATAATTAATTATTTAATATTAAATAATTAAAAAATAATATTAAATAAGACACATATGATGTACGGGTACAGAGCCATGTTGTGTGACGATAGTTGTGTTGGGATATTGACGCAAAACCCCTACCTCTGCCTCAGCAGGGTCTGTTGACCTCTCGGTCTAAGGATCGTTCTTCAGACTCTTGATGAGCCAAAATGGCTCTTCGGGTCCCCTGCAGGAACCTTCAATCATAAAAACCACAGGTCCTTCCATGAAAACCCCGTCTGTGCACTCTAGCACTAGGCACGAGCCTTCCCCCACACGACCATGATGCTATGACTTGGTCCACGCCAAAAGGCATTATCGCGAATCAGGACTTCAGGAGTATTGGTGTGATACAAACCCAAAACCTCGAATCCACGAAACCCCGAAACTCGAAGTGGGGCCTCTCCCCAGGACCAGATCTGATGGTCTTGTGATGTCTTTGATCGACGATCATGATTGCGTCACTATTTTGCGTTTCGCAAAATCTGTTGTGAGTCCCTCTGACTCTTTCGAATCCTCGAACTCTGAACCTTCGAAGTTCGCTCACCCAGATCAACGGTCACCCTTCTCTCATGATCTGACGGTTCATATTGTATCGTGAGTTCACGCCTCGTAAGTTCTTAGAACTCCTCCCGTTGAATTCCTTTATGTCGCGAGTCAGTGAAAATCCTAACTCTCGCCACGTGTCCTCCTGATGGACGGCTAGGATCAAATCAACTCCCATCTCATCGAGTGTTTTCTCTTGTCTTCAACTTTGTTTTTCCGATGCCAAAAACCCTGAACTGTACCCACGATGAATCAATGGTTCATAGGTCTCGCTATCCAATGGCCTGGATTCAATCCAGATTTCGCGTATCGGGGATTTGAAAACCAAGGCAGAACCTTGTTCTCCCAACTAGCGATCCCCGGTATCCCGAAACGAACCAACGTTCCAGATCAATGGCCCACAGTCTATATCGATCCAACGACTATGATTGAATTCACAATTTCGCGATTCAGGAGTTTTAACAACTCCTCCTTGCAAATCTCTCGGTGACCAAATATCTGAACGCTCATATCTGCTGCCACCTGTCCTCTGAGATGATGGACGGTTCCGATCTAATCAGAAATTTGACGAGTTCGTTCTCCTCTACATACACAAGGTTAAACCTCGTGCGCCTTCTTCCATATCCGACGACTATCAGTCCTTTGCACTCAGATCTGGCGGCCCAGATCTGATCTTCCCTCTGCACGTTCCTCCTGTGTCTGGACGTGGATTCAATGGTCCAGATATTCTCTCTCGGTGCCGATCCAATGACAAATGTTGTTATTCTACCGAGCTTTGTCTGAGGCTTGGACTTCGAAGTGTCTCAGCTTGTTGTTCCTTTCTGTTGGAACTTTGTGCACAAAGGCACTATTCTTCCCGAGCTTCTTCAAACTTGAAACAAGTTCACTCTGCTCTTTCTCCTTGCGCTTGACTAGCCTTCAGATGGCTTCCATTTAACACCTTCACCTGAGTGTTGGCTTGGTGCACTCCTTGCACAGGTCTTTTCCCTCCTTGAGCTTCAACTGCTCGGACCTCAAAGGTCTCTATCTCTTTTGTCCCTCGAAGAGATGCAAGTGCCCTCTTAGAAACTCCTTCTCAAGAACACCTTGTTGAGCCTACAAAGTATTCAACAACTCCGTGAGTGTCTTCTCCTAGACACTTCTCTTATCTCTGAACTCGAAACCGAATCCTTCTCATGAAATCTTTTCACTTGCTCGATGCCCACCTGGCTGAGCTTCACAAAATCTTCAGTAATTCTGCCTCCTCTCTATGACTTCCTCTGCACAGTCTTACCTCCAAGGTATTCAATAACCTTGAGGCTTCTCCCTTGAGTTAATGATTCCTCTGGTGCGCCCTCCTAACACGTTCTCACCTGAATCCAACACAAAATTCATATGTGCACTCTTTGCACTGGCCCACAGAGTCCTCAACACTCTGTCATGCAACCCCTCGCATTCGGCCACTAATAACCCAGACTGAAATCAAATAACTCACAGACAACGAATTTTTGTCTATCCCTGCAGATAATAACCTAACACACATCTACAACATAAATGAACACACACATGACATCCATATAAACACACAAAGAATCATATGCAGGAAAAACTGCTCTTTTCTCATTAACATAAATATTTGATTACAATGTGTACAAAGCTCAAACTGCTACAGAGTCTCGACTCTCTCTTTTCTTCCTATCCTCTGTTCTACTACCACTACTAAACAAAAAACAAAAGATATTTTTACAAAAGGAGGCTCCTCGAGCTCTTCCCTCCATCTCACCTACTCTCATTGATTACAATGAATTACATTAAATGGTTGTCTAGTCCGAATTGGATCTAGATCTCAACCTGTCAACCATTAAAGGTGACTCTATCTACAACCTACACAAAAGCATGGCTTGAATCTACCAGCCTTACAATCATTTAATTTCAATTTGAAATTTGAAACCGAGAGGGCTGGTGTCTCTCTTCTCCTTGAATGCACGCTTTGATGTGCTGCCTAGCTGGCGCGTTGTTGGGGTGAAGCGATGCTCCTTCATCAGATATGCCTATGCAAATGTCTTTGCACATTGCATATTTCACATTATTAATAACTAATTAATAACTAATATTAAATAATAAATTATTTTATAAAGAATAAATAGTTATTTTAACTTGTATATGCAGCATTAATAGACATACCTATGCAGAGGTGCAAACACATAGTCAAAGAAAAAGTCTCTGCACACGATTGCTTTTTGCGTTGACAAAAAATGTATCTTTTTTCCATAGTTTAAGTCTCCGCACATACAATGTACGGGTACAAAGCCATGATGTGTGATGATATACCTATAGAAAAGTCTTTGCACATAAGTAGTGCAAAATTCTCCGCACATAAGTAGCAGCGCATTGCACATTGCAATATTAAATAATTAATAAATAATGAATTATTTAATATAAAATAAATAATAAATAATATAAAATAATTAATTATTTTATAAAGAATAAATAGTTTTTTTACTCTTATATGCAACACTTACATACATACCTGTGCATAGGTATATATATCGGGGATATACCTGTGCATATGTGTATACAAATAGTTAGAGCAAAAGTCTCCGCACATTATTAGTTTTTGTGTTGACCGATTTTTTTTCTCTTTTTCCATAATTTAAGTCTTTTCACATACAATGTATAGGTACAGAGCCATGTTATGTGGCGATATACCCATGGAAAAGTCTCAACACATAAGTGGAGCAAAAGTCTTTGCACATAAGCAATAGTGCATTGCAAATTGCAATATTAAATAATTAATAAATTATTTAACAAATTGCGCATTGCATAGTGCCCATTGTGCATTAATAAATAATACCATACATATGCGGGTATATGCCTATGCAGAGGTGCGGACAAATCGTCAAAGAAAAATCCTCCGCACATTCGATGTACGGGTACATAACCATATTGTGTGGGCATATACATGTGCAAAAGTCTTTGCACATAATCAACATCGCATTGCACATTGCAATATTAAATAATTAATTATTTAATATTCAATAATTAATAAATAATTAATTATTTAATAAATTACACATTGCAAATTGCATATGCATATTGCACATTCCATATTAATAAATAATACCATACATATGCGGGGAAATACTTGTGCAGAGGTGGAGACAAATCCTCAAAATAAAAGTCATTCAAATGATGATTAGGCTTTGTCTATAGCATCAACCAACAAGAAAAAACATAAGATGCTAAATACAATTTCAAAGTAGCATACATTTTCTTTGTTAATGTTCAAGTTTGATTTTCTTTGATACATATAGTTTCTGAAATAGTCCTTGATCAACTTAACCAACTGTCGAAAAAGTAAAACAATAAGCAACAACCAATTTTCCTTGGCATACATAGCACACTCAGATAACATTTCATTTTATTGTTTCATCGATGAGTATAGACAGGGAAAAAGAAAATTGTTTTCCATAAACATTAGACTAACGCCAATGCAAATTTCAACGAAACGAGGTAACTGCACAATGCATCAACAATAGATTATGAACTAATAACAATGGATTGTTTTGCAACATATAGTAATTTCAATGTCAGATGCCAAAATTAACAGTTTTTCTATGTATTAGAGTCGACTATGTCTGTACACACATCTTAACAGATGACAAAATATAATAGAAGCAACATATCCATCCAGACACATATTTGACACATCATAGGTTCAAATCAATCCAACTTTATTAGTATCCTCATTCGATAAATTATAGGCATAGATTAAGCAAACCATATATGAACAACAACCGAGTCTCTATACTGTCAGATAATTCCCATAGTTACAATGAATTTCACCATGCACATTCTTATAGACCCTCAACATATGACAAATCCAGACACACAAATAGAAACATTACAATACTATAGACTCTCATAACAAGTGGTTGGACCAAGCAATGAACAATGAAAAATTATCAACAACTCAGTCAATCAACCCATTTCTTTGTCGTGCTTTCTTCCTTTTATATTTTTCACTGCTTTGTAGTTGTATCTCTTTAAGTTCTTCTCCACTTGCTCTATAGACTAACAATCTTGCACACTTCTGTCACCTGGTTGCATTATGCATAACGTTCTTGCAATCCAAGCATTCTTGATTACCTTGTCAACTTATATTCTATCTTCCTTAGGTTCCCATGCACACTTATTGTAAATATTTGTACACCAGCTTGGCGATGGGAAAAAGTGGAATAAGCACACACAAGTCTGCTTGTGCGAGCACATGATGTTAACCCAAAAATTTGGGTACCAACATGCCCCCATGAATATTAGTGCACTTGTGCTAGAGCCAACAAATTGGCGAGATACCATATACCAAGATAGAGTAAAAGAAAATCATCATTAGTAACGAACCAGAGAATCAAACAAAGTTGTGGTGGCAACTAGGTTTGAGTAATAGAAAATTATCTTTCCAAGCTATAGTTTCAAATTGAGAGAGGTCATGGAATCAGTCAAACGGGTTCCAATATAAGTGATGGATTTGGAATTCATTTAGCTAGACACTTGAATCTTTTCCTTCAATGGTGTATGCAATCATGAATCAAGAATCTGTTCAAATCATACCATCCATACACTGACCCACTAGATGAACTTAAGCTTCATCAAGAGAGAGAAACATCCTATGCTCGTCTTTTTGCTCTGATAAGACAACACAAAAGATAGGGACCTCCTAGCTTCATGTAGAAGATAGCCCACAACCTTGGGCTATCTACTTCAAAAAACATGATTATCCATGGCAATAGGGAAACTAACTTTCGGCTTAGAGAGATGGTGCACTACCTAATCTT
>ML823266.1:0-18574 GCA_009831015.1 Picea engelmannii | reverse complement strand
TTAAATCACCCTTGCAAAAAAAGAAAATAATAACCAACCATTTCAACCAGCAACACAACATAATTAATTGCACTACGCATGAACATATCTAATTGTTGTATGTATCCAATCAAGCTAGCTTAAATAAATATAGTAGATGCACAATATTTCTTACCCCACTTCCAAAGTACCTGGTCTTTCTCACTTGTAGCACACAATATCACGTTAGCATGCAAAGAAATCAACAACAATTACTTTGAACAAACAAAATTAATTAAAACTTGTTGCAATCCATAAAATCCCCTGCACATAATCATCCTATACAGTACACAAAAATCTATTTATATTTATTAAAATATGTCTATACATTGTATGATAATAAATACATTTTCATATTCTCCATTGAACAACTGACACAATGACAAGCTTCGGGAACCAATATCCTCTCTGAACTTTGACACTAGTACTTGCACCCCTCCCAACCATGCATTACAGATCCATAATTAAATCACTTATTAAATTGTCATCGTTGGCCCAACAATAAGTTATTGTTTTGAACGACCGATTAGAAGACAACAAAACAAAATGAATCACTTGCAACAAAGTTCAACTATGGAAAAAAGTGATAGATTTTTGGTCAATGCAAAAACTAATTAGTAGTCAACACAAATTCGATTGCTATAGTTCCAGGCCTTCGACAGGGACTAATAATAATGGATTTCTTATCCTTAATAGTAATCATACTCATTAATAACATCCATAATTCAATAAAATGCAAAATTCCATGCATTAAAACTTTATCTTATTAGTCCACAATCATTAAAATTTGAGTGTCTAGGTCATCTATTGCGCCTTGGCTATCTGTCACCATGGGTCCTTTGCTTTGGGTTGTTGTGGCCATAGATGATATATATTACTAGGTCACCATGGGTTAGAGCTGCTAGGTATTCTTAGGTCACCATGGGTCAAAGCTGGTAGGTTGTAGGGAAGGCACGTTTGAGGGAGGTATGGTTAGGGAAGTCAATAGGCTTGCACCAAAGCACAAGAAGCGAGAACAACTAGTTATTTTGTCCTTTTGTGTTTTGATCTTTTTTTATTGATTATCATTTCGTTTTAATTGTGTATTTTTGTTTTTCTATATGTATTATTTTCTTTATTTTTTAATGGTTTTGTTATATATATATATATATCCATCATCACCAAGTTTCTTGGGACCTAATTACCACTTACAACCCCTTACAACCCCTTACAACTATTTCATCCAGGTGTTGTGGGGCCTAGTTAACACTGACAGCTACCATATACAATTGTGTACTGACCTCATTAGATGGTGCCCTTGTTCAAATTTTCTCACATTGTCCCAGGTTCATTGAATACCAGGTAATATCAAAATAGTATATAGAAAAAAATTGATACACAACCTTGATAGCTTCCCTAGCCTCTGCAGCTTTCTGCATGGTAGAATCCCTAGCCTCTTCCACTTTGTACATTCTAAAATCCATTTTGCTACACTCGGTATTGGTAGAAGCTTCTTTCCCTTGTTGCAATTTTCAACAACAACATATCTATGTTGCAGATAAGAAGTACATTTTCTTGGCACCACTTGTACATGCATAGCATTTGCTCGTAAATGCAACCAAATCAATTTACTATAAACTAGTGACCTATTTCACACATTACGTGACTTGTCACAATCACCAATGTGAAACCATTGAAAATGTGGACGTGCAGAAGTATAACAATGCGAGAAAGTGGCCTATTCCAGTTCTCCGCACAATGCCTAAAAACACAAAATCTTATATAGGATACCTTCTGAAAAGAAATACCGATAATAAAAAACCATCAAACAATATACAGATAACCAACACATTTTCTTCACACTGCTTCTAGATGTGTTTGGTACTGAATGGGTGCAAACCAATTTGTTATAAACCAGCAGCCTATTTTGCAAATTACGTGGCTTGTCACAATCACAGATGCATAAATATTCAAAATCGCAGCTGCGAAAGTGTGGCAACGCGGGATGATGACCTATATGGGTTCCTTGCACAAGGATTGAAAACACAACATATGAACTACACTAAGTATAGGTGTGTAGGATGCACAAGGATTCAAAATAGTCTCACCGAATGCTTTCTCTATTATTAGTCCCTTTGTTGTTCCTCCACATGTATGCAGTCCAGATCCTGGTCTTTCCTTCCAAATCATTGTTGGACTACAATTGTCATTAGACCAAAACCTACAGGCTTAATCTCCGCCATAATCGTCGGAGTTAGGATCCACGAGAGGGTGTTAACCCATGTCGCAAAACTCGCAGGAAGCGTTGAACCCAATGCCCAACAATCTCCCCCTAGCGTGTGTCGAACGAGTTTGGAACTAGAGACCTGTCACTTTGATACCATTTATTAGACTACGGTTGTCATTAGACCAAAACCTCCAGGCTTAGTCTCCACCACAATCCTCGTAGTTAGGATCCATGAGAGGGGTTTAACCCATGTTGCGAAACTCGCGAGAAGCGTTGAACCCAATGTGCAACAATAACAACAAATGAATTTACTATAAATCAATGATCTATATTGCAAATTACTTTGCTCATCACAATCACCAATGCAGAACCGTTGTAAGTGTGGAAGTGTGAAAGTGTGAAAGTGAAACAATGTGCGATCACATTGTGTGTCAGTTCTCTACACAAGGATTAAATATATAGTCCCATGTAAACCGAGAATATATACACGGCAATTCCAGAGCATAAGCAATATGAAACATCTGTACAAGCATTGGAATCATGGATTGACTAAACAAGGATTTAAAATAGTCTATGTGATTTCTTTTCAAAGCAAGCGGCTGTGAACATCATTGAAAAATCACACCAGCAAAACCACCTGAACAAATTGCGAAAAACAACACGAATAAATCCATCACAACATACAACAATTGAGGCATTACAACAAAGTACAAAACTATTGCAAATGTCCACCCGCGGAAGCGTAGCAGATTGCGAGCATGTCTTTCTCTTGCACAACCATCGAAAACACAACAACCCTTTATTATGCTCGCCACATACATGTTCCCAATGTGAACACACACAACCAATAGCTATGCACACTCAAAAAAAAATGCCAGTAGAAAATCCATATGAACAACTACCGACATGAGAAACTGCTAGTGCCAACATGCAAAATGACCGCAATACAAGAATGCCAGACAATTTCCAATAGACCAAATGTCCATTGCATGATGAAAAAACAAACTGCACAAAGCACCAAAGACATAACCATGCGATGTGAACAATAAAAAATGCAAAACTATTTGAAATTGCAACTGTGAAAGTGTGGCAATGTGGGATGTTGACCTGTACCAGTTCCTCACACAAGGATGAAAAACACATCTTAACTACACTAAGTATAGTTGTGCAGGCTGCACAAGGATTCAAAAAATTCTGAATAAATGTTTTCTCTATTATCATTCCCTATGCTGGTCCTCCACAAATATGTAGTCCATATAGCTATACTTGGTCTACTTAGCACTATGTATCTCTAATCCTTGTGTATCTTCAAAATAGACTGAGAGAATGCCTGCTCTTTCCTTCTAAATTGAAACAAATGAATTTATTGAAAATCAACGATCTATCTTGCAAATTACTTTTCTCATCACAATCATTGATGCATAACCATTTGAAGTGTTGAACTGAAAAAGTGCAAGAATGTGGGAGGCCAACGTGTGTCAATTCTCCACACAAGGTATAAATATAGATAGTCCCATGTAGACCGAGAATAGATACATGACAATGCCAGAGCACAAGCAATATGAAACATCTGTATAAGCATAGGAACAATGTACTGACTACATGAGGATTTAAAATAGTTTGTGCAATTTCTTTGCAAAACTGACGCCTACGGACATCATTGACATATCGCACCAGTGAAAGAACCCGAACAAATTGTAAAAAAAATAAAATGAATAAAGCCATCACAACATACAAAAATCAAAGAATAACAACAAATTACAAAACTATTGCAAATGTCCATCCACAAAAGCATAGCAAATTGCGAGCATGTCTTTTTTCTGCACAACTGTCGAAAACACAACAACCCTTTATTATGCTCGCCACATACATGTGTCCAATGTGACCACACACAACCAATAACTATGCACATTCAGAAAAACATGGAAGCAACAAAGCCATTTGCAGAACCACCGACATGTCGAACTGCTAGTGTCAACATGAAAAATGACTGCAATGCAAGATTGCTAGATAATTTCCAACAGACCAAATGTCCAATGTGTGACACAAAAACAAATTGCATAAAGCACCAAAGAGATAACTATGCGAGATGCGAACAAACCATCCAAGAAAAAATTTCTACACATAAGTAGTAGTGCATTTCACTTTGCAACACTGAACATCTGCAAATGAACTAGGATCCCATTTGTTGCAACAATTTCATCAGATTCCTTAGATGAAGACATATCTTTCGAAAAAAATGCAACTATCTGCATCTCCAAATGCAAATAAAGATGCAAAAGACATAACTGCACCGATTTCTTGCACATGTCCATCGCAAAAGTATTAGCAGTGTCAACCTGCTAAATCATCACAATGCAAATATGCCACATAATTGAAAACGAACTCAATATTTACTGTCTAAGCCAAAAACCTGTTCAAAGCAAAGAATAAACAGTTATATGCGATGCAAAAAAAATGTCAAAGAAAATGTCTTCGCACATCCACAATAGTAATATCTTTTGAAGAATGCAACTATCTTCACCTTCAAATGAAAATGAAATTCAAAGAGAACTATCAACACATACAATTTTGCACAAGATAAACCACAACATCCTTAGACAAAACACCAGAGCTAATTCCAATAAAAAACAACACCTACACCATGGATGAACCATATACTATTAGACAAGAAGCACACAAACATATTGCATCTATTCAAGAAGCATATGCGAATATCCATATTTGCAGATGTAAAATAAGAATCACTTCAAATTAACCTCACAGGAATTGAAAACACGCCCAATGTTCACTTTCCTAGGAAAAAACCATGTACAAACAATAGAAGAAATAACCATGCCAAATGCCAACAATTTGTCAAAGCAAACCCTAACCCACTTAAATTGCATCTGCAAAACAAAACAAAACAATATCTAACCATTTTGACCAACAACACAATAGAGCTAACTGCACTATGCCCGAAGGTCTTTCCCTATACAGCTTTCACTTTTTTCTTCCCACACAATTATTGCAAGAACATGAACAAGATCCAATAAAACACCAGAACAAACTCCAACAAAAAACAACACTTGCACTATGCATCAAGCATATACTATTAGAAAACAATCACGCAACCTAATTGCATTTGCATAACAAACATAACTGAATATTCATATATGCAAATGAAAAATAAGAATCAATTTCTAATCTTCCTTGCCATATAGCGCCCAATGCACAAGATTTATTACCCTCTGAAGTAATTTTTCAGAATCCCAACACTACAACTCATGCAACTCCCAACACACAACACTTGAACATTGACAACACCTTCATATTTTTGAATGCCTTTCTTTCCTGTCGATATTTAATTGTCTCCCATGCTAACACTTTATTTAAGAAACCTTGACCCACTTAAGTCGCCTCTGTAAAGAAAACTAAACAACAATTATCCATTTCAACCAACAACAAAGCATAACTAATTGCACTATGCAAAATAACAATCAATTTCTAATATTCTTAGTAATATTTCATGCAGTGCACATGATTTCTTACCCTATGACATAGATTTGCAAAATTCCAACACCACAAATCCTACAACTCCCAACACACAGTACACATTTTTCACATGTCAACCTTTAATTGTCTTCGGCCTACACACTCTCTACAACAAACCCTAAATCGATTAAATCACCCCTGCAAAAAAAGAAAATAATAACCAACCATTTCAACCAACAACACAACGGAATTTACTACACTACGCATGCACATATCTAATTGTTGCATGTATCCAATCAAGCTAGCTCAAAGAAATATAGTAGATGCACAATATTTCTTACCCCACTTCCAAAGTACCTCATCTTTCTCACTTGTAGCACACTATATCACGTTAGCATGCAAAGAACTCAACAACAATTACTTTGAACAAACAAACTTAATTAAAACTTGTTGCAATCCATACATCCCTTGCACAGAATCATCCTATGCAGTACACAAAAAACTATTTATATTTATTAAAATATGTCTATACATTGTATGAGAATAAATACATTTTCATATTCTCCATTCAACAACTGACACAACGACAAGCTTCGATAACCGATATCCTCTCAGAACTTTGACACTAGTACCTGCACCCCTCCCAAACATGCATACATATCCATAATTAAATCACTTATTAAATTGTCGTCGTCGGCCCAAAAATAAGTTATTGTTTTGAATGACCAATCAGAAGCCAACAGAAAAAATTGAATCACTTGCAACAAAGTTCAACTATGGAAAAAGTGATACATTTTTTGTCAATGCAAAAACTAATTAGTAGTCAATGAAAAATTGTTCGATATAGTCCCATGCCTTCGACAGGGACTAATAATAAGGTATTTCTTATCCTTAATAGTAATCATACTCATTAATGACATCCACAATTCAATAAAATGCAAAATTTCATGCATTAAACCTTCATCTTATTATTCCACATTCATTCAAATCTGAGTGTCTAGGTCATCTAGTGCGCCTTGGCAATCTATCACCATGGGTCCTTTTCTATGGCTTGTTGTGGCCAAATATGCTAGATATTACTAGGTCACCATGGGTTAGAGCTTCTAAGTGTTCTTAGGTCACCATGGGTCAGAGATGGTAGGTTGCAAGGAAGGCACGATGGAGGGAGGCAAGGTTAGGGAAGTCAATAGGATTGCACCAAAGCACAAGAAGCTAGTTATTTTGTCCTTTTGTATTTTTTTTCTTTTTTTTATTGATTATCATTTCGTTTTAATTATATATTTTTGTTTGTTTAATGTGTTTTTCTATATGTATTATTTTCTTTAGTTTTAATGGTTTTGTTATATGTGTGTGTGTGTGTTTTAAATTGTCACTGTCATCATTACGATGATGATGATGATTGTGATGATGATGAGGACGATGACAATGATGACAATGAAGGGTTACAATGGTTATTAGTTAATATATAAGGGTGAACAATTAGTCATATGTCATCATCCTTATCACCGAAGTGTGATCACCATGATTGTAACATCCCAATGTTTGGTTTGATGATTTTGTGTTTCACTAATAGGAGATAGTGTTCTGGACTCATGATCCCTAATAGGAGATAGTGTTCTGGACTCATGATCCCCTTGTTGTTTAATTCTATTGATGAATGATTATGATAGACCTTGGTATCTATGTGATTTCCTAATTTGTGATCATCATTGATGTTTTCTTGTTAATGATTTATCTAGCATTAAATGTTCTTGATAATCACTATGTAACATTGGTGATTCTTGGATGATGATTAGCATTACTAGTCCTTGTGACAATGTGGTTGATATTTTATACACTTGTTGAATAACATGCATATTGATGTACTTCATATTATTATGCTTTTTATTTATGATGATGATGTTGCATATGTATTGGTATCTTACAAGGACTAATATGTTTTAGGTTGAGACATTGATGGAAAGATGGGGAATTTCACTCAAGGGAAGGGATCATGACCAAATGAGGATTACCACCATATCATAGAGCTTAGGAATCCATGGGAAAGGAAAAAAAAACTTGAGAATTTGACCTCTAAATTTAACTTGAGTAAAAATCCAAAAGGAAAATCATTTTAACTTACTTTTACATTATTCCTGACACTTGTAATTTCATCGTCAAGCCCATGGTTTCCCTTGCATGAGAAAGGGGGAGGCCAAGATCCAAATCTTGGGATGATGTTACATTGGGAAGGATAAAAAAAATAAAATTCTTTCCTTGAAAATGGGATGGCTAGCTCATGAGGAAATGTTTTGGGATTTTTCCATGGTTTTGTTATAACCTATGATTTGAATTCTTACTTGGTAGAGTAGATTCTTGGTCTGTGAGATAAAGTTCAGGAATCTCATGTTTCAGCAAAGAAGACAACAAGTGGGAGAATGTTGGGTTGTTATATCATTTTTAGTAAAATTCTATTTGAGGTAAATCGACTGATGGTCGAAGTCGAGGTAGATCGACAACATCGACTGCAAGTCGAAGTCGAGGTGGATCGACATCAAGTTGAAGTCGAGATAGATCGATAACAAGTCGAAGGTTGAGGGAGTCGACCGGGTAAATTCAAAATCAAAGATATTGATGATAAGTCAATCGACAAGAGGTCAAAGTGTGAGCATGAGACAACCAACTAGAGACCGAATGAAGGCTGACTAGTAGTCGACTGGTAAACCCGACTTGCAATCAAGTGTAACCAAATCTTGGGATTTGTGGGATTTGTAGCCAATGATATGCATGGATCTGTAACTATTTTTGGGCGCCAATATTTAGGGTTTTACCTATTGTAAATCCTATAAAGAGGCGTGTTGTAAGGCCATAAAGGTTGTTGTTGTAAGGTGATCGTAGAATGCACTTTTGTAGGTAAATGTCTATGTAAGTGTAGGTTGTTGGTCATGCATATGTAAGTTGAATTGGCTACAGGGTTGTTCTTGCATGTGCAAGAGGGTATGATGTTGATTTTTTCTTAGGTGTGGACCAAGGTTAGACATGTAACCTTTTATTTTGAATGAATAAGACAATAAGAGAGGAGAAAGCTCAAAGGAATGTTGGTTTTCCTAGTTAAGGGTTTCCAGGGTAAAATCTTGGTGTACTATGTGATTGCTTGTGTCATTTTCTTTCTTGATTTAATTATTCTTCTCTTCTGCTAGGATTAGTGTGGAAGTGTCTTGCATTTCCTGACAAAGGTGCCTTGGTGTTTAGTGCCCTAGCCATATCTTTTGGGTCATGCAATGACTTGACAATCACGATGATAGTGCCAGAGTTTGAACGCTTGCAAGAGGTGCAAGGTAGTTTTTTTCTAGGAGATGGATGGAGTCAGAAAGGAAGTTGACCAAGAATTGTTGGTAGTCAACCTAAATGGGCAGAAAGCAGACCAAGTGACTTGGGTGGTGTTTTCTCACCTTTGGTATGG
The DNA here is from genome assembly GCA_009831015.1 of Picea engelmannii. Classification (NCBI taxonomy): domain Eukaryota; kingdom Viridiplantae; phylum Streptophyta; class Pinopsida; order Pinales; family Pinaceae; genus Picea; species Picea engelmannii. Next base: position 9,434 of record ML823266.1, on the reverse strand, counting down.
GATGTTGGATGAGGCGAAGCACACCTTAGTGACTTGTAGATGATTGTGTGATGACTCAAATATTTGAGGAGGGTTGTCGGTGGGAGTTGAAAGAAGTATTGGTGTGAATGTCCCTAATGCATGAGAGTTATTTGAGGTGACTCATTCTACTTTGATCACTTTGGACAGTTCATTGGGACATTTGAGGAGTGAGGGAATTTTGGCCACACTCATCACAAATGTTGATTTGCATAGGGTGACTTGACGAAAGAAGACGAGTTGAGAACTTTCCTTTGTTTGGAGGATTGTGCGGACAAGAAGACTACACCATGAAGAGATTACTTGGGCATGGGTGTTTCTCTTGATTTGGGGAAAAATGGTTGAGGGTGAAGCATGACCATTCCAAGGAATAGAGAGGTATAATTAGTAGCATGGTCGGGTGATGAAGTAGTGGGGAGAAGGCAATCTAGATGTGCATTTCTTGGTGCAAATATTGGATAAATATGCCATGAGGTGGACAGTGGAGTCAATTTGTCACGGATGACTTTGTTTTGGGGTGACTTCATAGTGAAACAAGGTGAGGGGATACCTTTCCTTCGTTGTAGGGTTGTTTGGATGGATCGAATTCTGAAAGGAAGTGACCAATTTGTGCATGAGGGTGTGTAGTCTCAAGGAGTGTAACGGTTGGATTGATCATTCAACTAGTTCACGGCTTGGGAAAGAACAATAGCATGACAAGGGGGTCAAGAGTACATAAGATAGTAGGTTCAAATTGCAAAACTTAAACATTGTGGATGATGTCCTTGACAAAGATAGAACAATGGAAGTAGTAGTGAGGCAAAGGTGGGCACTTTCCTTAGTCTTTGGAGTTGGATGGAGTGATGAAGATGCGACATAAAAGTCTAAGTTTAGGCATGGGGAGGCAAATCTAAAGACTTGGGTGTGACAATTGGTTTTATCACTTGACTAGTACAGAACTTGAGACATGCAATGTGCAGAGACATGGAAGAGTTGGTTGAAGTATGATCGCAACAGTGAGTCATGAGGTGTTCAACACTTAGGTGAAATTTTGAAGTGAAGTGAAAAACGATCAGTTGTAGCAGGTAGGGACAATAAAAGTAGAACCGAATAGTTGCAAGGAAACAACATCATAGCAATATAGTACAACAGAGTTGGTTGAATTTCATCCTTAGAGTTGGATAAATTGACCATATTGACACAGGGAGCGGATTGTGTGGATTTGGGTATAGTATAATTTGCTTTGTGGAAACTTTTCCACTTCTCAAGGAAACTTTTGGTTTACACTTTATCAAAATTTGGGGTTTCCGATTGGCCCGAAGCTTGGGGTTTCCAGCAGACTTAGTTGTAGAGAAGGCATGAATTCGAGAAAATACTTAGAGATCGTAGATTTTTTGGATGTTGTCGGGGACAACAACAACTTGAGGTGGGAGGGGATGTAAAGTCTTCTGCTAGATGGGGCTAGAGACCCTCACCCAATTCCTTAATGAGATAGAACTTGGGGTTTCTCTGACATCTAAGTTGGGAAAGTGGATTCCTTGGGCATGCAAATGCTCCAAGGGGATTTCCCAAGTATAATGTGACCAAGAGATTAGGGCGCATAGACATGAGGGGTTCACTAAGGTTGGGCACGTTGGTCCCAAGGGGAACGATGGTTGATGGGCACATGGGTTCATTTGGGTGACTGGGTCCGCCAAGGGGCGTGATGATTTGTTTGGGAGACCGGGTCCATGAAGGGGCGTGACGATGTTTTTGGACACATGGGTTTGTGAAGGGACACAACACCCCCAAGGATGCAACAATTCACGATGGTGACCTTTGGAGTCCCTATAAGAGAATAAGGGTGCTCAACCAAGGAAGGTGGATTTGAATACAAGGAGAGAATAAGAGATTTTTTATTCTGAGGAAGGCTTAGATGAAGAGGGGAGAGCTCCCTCAAGGAGCTAAGTCACTCTACACGGAACGACTTGTGCTACCTTGAGGTGGATTTGGTGGACAGAGTTGGGCGAGCTTCTTTTGGGACAATTTTAGCGAAGTATAGAAATGAAGGTCCATTGGAGGAATGTGTGAGGCAGAACCAAAATTTATGAAGTCTGTGAAAATGAAGAGACACCAAGTATGTGGTTGAGGGAACGTCTGAGGTGCACCATAGGAGGTTGCGGAGATAGCTGCGACAAAGATTCTTGGTGACGAATCTATGTATGAGTGTCTTGGTGAGGAGAGGTGAGTCGTTTAACTCTACCCAAGTTGTAAATCGATCTGACAGTGCTCATATTGTAATTGTTTCACAATAACAAAGACTTAGTCACGTGTTAGGCATGGTTCATGTCACTTGCACTATTTCTATGTATGTATTTCATTTGTTCCATTATTTTTCTCTTGGCTTCTCATGCTCATGGATTTATGCTTAAATATGACTAAGTGTTAAGATGTTAACAATTATCTAAGTATACAAGACTTTCACTAGAGTAGGAGTGCGACTCGCGCACAGCCTAGAACAAAGTATGGGTATTCTCTACGTGAAGAAGCGTAGTCCAGATGAAGTATCCTTGGTGTTTCCAATCAACCAAGTGAGAAATGTTGTGGTGCCACATGCCCTCTAGTGGTGCACGTTCGCAAGATTCGGCTAGGCACACTATGGGGACGTGACAATTATCATCATATTAAAATTGGTCATTATTATTTTCATCCTCATCATCATGATTATCATGCTTTGACATGATTTTCATAAGATTCATTTGATCACAATGGTTACTATTTATGGTTTATAATTATTAGAGGGTGGGAATTGGGTTATAATTGTCATGATTTGACAAATTTATCCTCATTCTTGATACCTCTCAGTAAACTATACTCATCATCCTCATCATTGAATATATCATTGTCCTCGTCCTTGTCATCATAATTRGYATCATCCTCATTTTCGTCATTGTCATTCTCATAATCCTCATCTTCATCATTRTCATCATGATTTTCATCATTCTCATGATTGTCATGCTTTGAAATTTTCAAAAGATTCATGTGATTGTAGTGGTTACTAGTTATGGGACTATAGCTTAGAGATTAGGTTATAATCATCATGCTTTAAAAAAATTATCCTCATTCCTAATACCCTAGTGAACTATACTCATTGGTGAACTATACTCATCATCCTCATCGTTGAATCTATCATTGTCCTTAGTCTCGTCCTTGTCCTCGTAATCACCATTTTCATCATCATCATCGTCGTCATCATCTTACCTTCGTCATTGTTCTCATAAGCATCATGCTTTGACACAATTTTCATGAGATTTATGTGATTGTAGTGGTTGCTAGATATGGGTTATAATTGTTATAGGTTAGGGATTGGATCTTAGGGATTGGGTTATAATCAATGTACTTTGACAAATTTATCCTTATTCTTGATACCTCTCAATCAATTGTACTCATCATCCTTGTTATTGAATCTATCATCGTCATCATCCATGTCCTCCTCCTCATCATCATCAAAATCATCATTGTCCTCATTCATCGTCATCATTGTCATCGTCACCATCATCTTCATCATATTAAACTTTTTCATTGTCATTATCGGCATTGCCATTGTGATCATCATTGTTCTCATGATCACCATGTTTTGACATGGTTTTCATATAAGATTTATGTGATTGTAGTGGTTACTAGTTATGGGTTATAATTTTTAGAAGTTAGGGATTGGAGCTTAGATGTTAAGGATTAAAAGTGACAATTATTAAGGGTAATAAAATCTAGGGGTTAGAAGGGTTATTAGTTAGGSGTATTGGTTAAGAGTTAGAAGGGTTACTAATTAAGTGTTGGGGTTTAATGGGTTCAAAGTGATAGGGTTTAGAGRCAATAAGGGTAGTGTAATTATAATTATTATCAGTTATTGGTTAGGGGTTTTAATGGTTAYAGGTTACAATAATTAGGGATTATGATATTCATCTAACTAAAATATTCATCTATGATATGAATGTTCCTTATGGGATCTCTCATTTTTTGTTTTAATATAGTAATGAAATTATTAATCACATATTAAACTAACATTCTCATAATTATTTAAGAATAATATAATTCATTCAATAAGGAAATTAATYTGGATTAGTTTGATTTGGATTAGTATCTCGATCTGGATTAGTTTTATCCATGCCACTCACCTCTAAGAAAGTGGSAAACAATAAAATTTGTTTGGTCTCTAATCCATAAACATGAAACTTATTCCACACGTCTCACCAACATAGATCCTCTATAGAAATGTAATTTTCTCTCTAGTCTCAGATTTTTATAGATATCTTTATTCTTAGAATGGCTCCAAGTCTTATGTTCCTAGTGTAACTTCCACACAAACAACCAGTTGACTTGCAACTACAATCAAGACTTTGAGTTCAGGTTCCTCTATTGTTAATCACCATGCAAGCATATACAAAATGGATATGCTTATTAGTGAAAATCTTGGTTTTGTTTGTTGTCTTTGTAGTGCCAAGGAAATTACTAAGCATCTCTCTAAGTTTGAATGGCTACACACCAATGCCCAATCATAACACTATCCAGATCTCCATATAACCTACTCTCCAAGTGTGTAGAACTTAACCTAATTTATATGTGATTGGTAAGTGTATGCTTCAGTGACCAATGGAATTAATAGTCTACATAACATCGAGGTTTCTCTAATATAATAATCTAGTATTAGAAGGAAGATTGCACTTTGTTATTAACAAGGAGTGAGGCGCTCCAAAGCAAATGAAGATCAAGAATGATTTAGAAGAACATTTCTCCAATATTAATAAGGATAGAAATGATTTACCCAACGGAAACAATCCCATTTTTAACATATGTACTTGAATTGCAAACCAACATTAATAAAAAATCACTTTTTAGTTTACCAAGAAAAGAAAGAGTAACTCCAATCCAACCACTCATTCTATTTCCAATCATTAACATATTTGCAAAGTGCCATTTGCTAACACATTAATCTCTTTTGAGATACCAATAGCCTGGTTGTGGGAAGCATTCAAGAGATAGTAACTAGTGTTGTAGCTGCTCACCATGGGATGAGTAAAGCATTCAAGAGATAGTAACTAGTGTTGTAGTTGCTCACTAGACTCGACCAACAATTATATTTTCCTTCACCAGATTTTCCATTAATTTATTTGGAGCTCTTTCTTTTCACATAAGACAAAACAAGAAAATGCTAACGGTTTGTTAAGGGACCACTAATTAGATGTACAATATGATTAAACTAGTTGTAATTAAAAAATGAATAATAACAATTGCTTCTAGTTAGGAATTAAAATCAACATAATTAAACATTTTCATAGGAATCCATTAAAATGCAGCCATAGTTATTATTCTATCACATAGAAATCTAACAAAACTCATAATTAACACAAAGATTTTATCTTAAAAATCAAAATGGAAAAATTGGTTTCGAATGGTTGTCTAGTCTTTACTTTGACAATTTCAAGTTAGAATGCAAGCTCATGGCTCTATGAGCCATTTAACAATTTGTAGAATTGGTTTTCTTTTTCATCCTCGTCTTTCAACCAAAATACCCTTTGTGTTTTGATCTACAAAAATATATAGGCAGAGCTAGGGGTAATGGGAAGGCCAAACATCCTTGTCCTTTCATTTTCCATTCCTTAACGTTCTCTTTTATTTCATTTTATTTTTCTCATTTTTTCCTTTCTTTTCTTTTATTTAATTTTGTTTTTATTGCTTGCATTGTCTTTTCTTTTTCTTCAAACCTCATTAATTTTTGAATTTCTTGTGGGTACTAAGTATTACAATCATTCATTTTTTTTCGGATCCATTTTGGATTATAGCTCCCCATTGAGAGGTTTTTTGGTCTCCAAAATCCTTGACAGAAAACCAAGATTTGAATTAATCTGCATTTTATCTACTTCTCTAGAATAATTGTCAACTCTTTCTTTTGGTTGCAACTCTTATTCTAGCTCCATCTTTGGCTTCGACTTTGGCTATGGCTCTGACTTTGGTTTATGGATCTCGTGTTTTGACAGTGCAAAAATCTGCTCATTGATTCTTTGTTATGACCAATCTTTAGATTTGAAACTCTCTTTGATCAAAATTCATTCCCATATTTAGTGTGAAAGTTTGTCTCATTCTTAGACTTGGAAAAGGTTTGTCTTGACAACCAATGGAAAGAAGTCAAATTTTGGTCCTTGCTTGTTCAGTGAGATCCCAACAAGCTATATGCCTTCACATAACAAATCATCAAAATTAAGTGTGGTTTGCCTTCTTCCTCTAGAATCAACTGCTTTCCAACATGAAAACAACTTTAATGTTTGCAAGTGCTTGTCTAGCACTCTATCTCTATAGCGATGTCATATGGATGAAAACCTTTGTTTGCAAACAAAACATCTTATTCATGAATTATCTTTCATTCTGGTTATTTTGGAAACTATCATGGAGTTCCAAGAAACCCCCAAGGTCATTGACCTTGGTGCACCAATCTACGACACATCTTCAAGAAGGGAACCTTCCACTAAAATATTGAAGGCAACAATTGGATTGGGGATGCCTTTGTTGTCAGCATCAACCCACTATCCACTTCATTGGCGGTGCTAACTTTTTTCACTATTGTCAATCCTTGAACAATCTCTACTCCTTTGGGTGTAAATGCAAGCATCTCTTCATTCTCTTTAATCTTGAATCTTCACACTCTTCTCTTGATTGTGTTTTTCCTGGGATGAAGCTCGAGATGAATCCTCCAACATTTTGCTTCCCAATGCCCACTCAACTTGCAATGCTAGAAAAAATTATTGCTAATGTTATAGGGACTATTTAACATGCTCTTCTTCTCCATATGCCTTTGAGTTTGTAGTTTTATTGGGGATGTATGCTTACCATTATTCACCTAAAAACATTCAAGATTGTGACATGTAGCTTACTTATTCCAACAAAATGCCTCACAATGGCCCTTTTTCCCACATAAAAACATGCCTCGAAAAACCAATAGTTGGAAGCTCTATGGAATTTATTCTTTCAATATAAATAGATGAGGGATGTCTTGCCTCATGCATACCTCATATTCTTCTTCTTGTTAGTGTTTTGACTAATTGGCTTGCTACTTCCTTGAAGTTTTGGTGCACGCCGAGTCTTTGAACTATTTTCTTCACTACCCTTCTGCAATCCACCACAAGAAGGTTGAAATGGTAGTGTGTTTCCGTCTTCATTCACTACAACTCTTTCTTCTAATGAGAAGGCCATATATGCAACATATTTCACCTTCATGAATGTGATCTTGGTGGTCATGGAATTTTCCTCTGTTCCATCAAACTTGGTCCTTTCTTCTAATGATAATTCCAAATATGAAACATCTTTCGCCTTCAAAAATGTGATCTTGGTGGTCATGGTCTTTTCCTTTATTCCATCAAAGCTTGGGCCTTTCTTCTGATGAGAAGGAAAAATACACAACATCTTTCACCTTCACAAATGTGATCTTGGTGTTCATGGCGTTTTCCTCTATTCCATTAAAACTTTGGCCTTCGTGCTTTGACCTATGTTCAACTACAACGAGGCTTATGATGCATTGACTTCTTTTGCCTAACCCTTGACCATTATAACCCATTTTACTTAGTATCTTGGAACCAATTCCTTTATTATGCTTTTTAAAATCTTCAAAATGTTCTTGAGAAAGGTCTGAAGAAGGTGAACTTACCATGTGTGTGTCGGTCATGGTGTCGATTTCTACAATAACAATGGATGCAAAAGATGATTTTTCCTAACATTAAATTTTAACAGCGTGACCACTAATTATAAAAGTTACAATTGTAGGTCAAATTCACAAATTGAACCCCTTGGGCTAGTGGGAAGCATGGCCATCTCTGTAGTGCATAAGTACATATCAAAATAAGAAATACTTTGTTGGATGAGAGATTGAATCCTGAGATAGAATATTTTGTCTTAGTAACATATTTTCTTGAAGATAAGACTCACATGAGAACAATACTTGCTAAAACTTAATAATATTTCAAAACAGTTATCACTCTAACATGTTGTCAAAATATTTTAACATGTACTTTACTTAATTCTTATTTAATTTCAAGAGGATTTATAGTATTATAATTATAAATTACACCATTTTTTTCGTTTTATCATTAGGTCTAAAATTTAGATTATCATATTTAATTTCTTGATACAAATAGGGATATGGATCTCCTAATTGTTGGATAAACAAGAAAATAGAGCTAGTAATTGTGAAGATTTAATATATAAAGAAGCTAAACGAAAACCAATAAAATCTTGCAACCATTAGGTGCATCTTGGAATTTGTTTTAGGTAATCATTAATTCCAAATATTGTCATTTTAGTTTCACATCAAGTATTGATAGTAACATATATTGGAAATAGGCATTGAAATATATCTGGAGCAAAATCTCATTACCCTTCACAAATAAAAGTCATGATAAATAATGTCACTATCTTTCTTTGATCAAGGATTTTAATAACAATAGGACCCATTTTCTATTTCTAACATGTCCTTGGGATCACATAGAGTTGAACATAGAAATGACTCTAATTACCATTTTGTAATATAATTTATAGCAAAAAAAACTCAAAACACTATGAAAATAGTTTCAACATCTCACTAAGAGTTTCTTTTTTATTCTTACCATTTTCAAACAATTAATAAAAATTCACTAATTATTACTTTTATTGTTAAAAATAATCACTATACATATAAATAACCATTTAATATTCATTATTTTACATAAACAATAATAATAAAACCTATTTAAAATCCCTTACACTCAACATGGACCTCAAAATCTTGTATTTTATCTCTACAACAATCAATAATATAATAATTAGAATGTAGCATAAATCATAATAAAAAAACCTACCTAGAATCCACTATGCTTGAGATACCTCTCCTAATATGGAGTTTCATAGCTACTAGCTCTTTAATAATTAATAGCATTCTATCTTGTTAATACACACTCAAGTTTTTATGTTCCCCCATATCGAGTTTAAGAACTAACACAAGAAAACCTACCTAGAATCCACGAATCCACTATGCTTGAGATAACTCTCCTAATATGGAGTTCCATAGCTACAAGCTCCTTAAGAATTAATAATAAAGGACAACCTTGTTAATACACACTCGAGTTTTATGTTCCCTCATATCAAGTTTAAGAACTAACACCCCAACTCATATGCCAAAACACTCTCTAAAAGATGTGAAGGGTATGGTTGATAGCATAAACTTCAAGTTATGTAGATGATTTTTCAATAGATAATAAACAATCTAGATTTATTTTATATTAAATCTTCCTTCAACTATTAACTAAAAAATATGTACATAAGAGTGTTCAAGACTTGTGTCCCTGAACCACTGTGGGAAGTGAGTTGCAACTTAAGACAAAAAAAAAATGGAGCCTCCAATGGCAAAACAACTATTCATGTTGGATTCACCATGC
>ML823265.1:36965-61874 GCA_009831015.1 Picea engelmannii | reverse complement strand
GGAGTCTTCAAATACACCTGTAAACATCATGAAACTCATCCCACTTTCATATATAAGTGTAAACATGTCATTTTTCCAATATTTAATCATAAATTCATTCAAAAACACTAAAATAGATGCATTGGAAAATAATATGTCTAAAAACCATGTAATCATGAAAATGGTTTAATGTAAGGGTATGGGAAAGCAGAATATGGTTAAAAGTGAAGCAAAAGGTTGGTAAAAAGATGGTACTTTGGTGACCCAACACTCCTTATGGTCGCTGTATTCTTTTTGTCTTCTTTTTCTTTTGTAGCGGGTGTTGATTTCTATTTATTAGGAACACTCTTTAATGGTACCATCTTCCCCTTGTTATCTTCCCTTTTTAAGGGGATTATAAGAAAATCTTCATATCTGATTGGTTTTTTTTTAGTCTTTTGTTTTGCAAAGGTTGAATATTGTCTTTTATCTCTTCTCCCAATGCTCTGATTGAATTAACTATTTCATCCACTATTTGAAAATATTCTGCAATGTTTTCTTCCTCTTTCATCTTCAAACTCTCAAACTGCCATCAATATGTTTGAATGTTTGCTTGCTTAAATTTTCCATGTCCTTGAAGTTTTGCTTGCTTAAGTTTTCCATCTCCGATTTACAATGCATTACTTTTACAAATATGGGTTTTTTAATCCACCTAGAATTGCACTAACAACCCGATTGCAGAGTTTCTTTGCAGCAACATCTGAAGGTGCAGTGTAACCATTTACCACATATATCCAAACATCACATACAAGAGCCATAAGATAAATTTTCATCCTTATACTCCAAAATGCATAATCATTTCCTTTGAACAATGGTGCTTTGTTGGAGGACATTCCTTCTTGTTGATCCATTGGATCTCTTAGAATCCGCTTTCAAGTGGTTAGACCAGGGTGAAGGAACTTGATCTGATACCAATAGTTGAAATATTGGCCAATACTGAGAGGACGGGGGGTTGAATTAGTATTTCTTCTTTTTTAATTTTTTTAATAATAATTAATTATCAAACTTATTAATCACAACAATTGATCAACAAGAATGTACTGAAAACATAAATTAAATATAATAATAACAAAAACAAAATTTAAAATGTGTAGGAGACACCAATCTCTCTTCTTTTGAGCACCAAATGAAGGAGACACCAATCCCCTATTTAGAGCACCAACTCTAGGAAGCACCAACTCCTTGTTTTCAAGCACCAACTCCATTGTTTTCAAGCACCAACTTGAGGAAGCCACAACTCCCTATTTTAGGCTCCAACCTGTATAGGACTCCAATCCTCCCTTGATTCTCCCTTCCACCCTCACTTCATGTGTATGTTTCAAGTTTCATATACTTCCTTGGACTCCGATTCTGTTTTGATCTTCTGAATCAAACCACATACACACTCTCCTTCCATTATACCTTTCTGTTTATATGATATTCCAACCGGTATGAATTTGAAACATTGTGTCTCTTTGTATGAACGAATGCACCTCTTCATTTAATTTAATAATAATTATAACATTTTGTCATTAATTCAAATTACTTCAAATCCCTTGTAAGTTGATCATCATTAATGGAATATCTGGGTGCTAAAAATTGTTTATTGTTGTTGCAACAGTTCCTTGAACAAACCCTGATACTAAGGTGTTAATTATATTTAATCATATTTTTATCCTTTATGAGTCATTATAAGTTATGGATTGACTTTTATTATTTTGGTCTCACACTTCCATATTGATCCAATGATCTACGATCAATCTATGTTGTCCATTGTCGATCCATAGTATTTATGTTTTTATTGTCTGTCGACCTCAGCCATCCAATAATTGTTCCTCTACAGTTACTCTGGCCATATTGTATTTGATGGATCATTGATGATCAATATGTCTAATCTGTAAACATGAGGCTTATATATTATTTGTCTCACCAACATGGAATTCTCTATTTAAAAAAATTATAATTATGGTTGTTTATATGACAAGAAATTCTCTACCACTCAAGCCACAAGTTGAGTCGGAAAATAAAATAGAGTTGACCACCTGAAAGTTGAAATGGAAAAATGAGTCAGCCAAACTGCAAGTCGGGTTGAGGAAAAATAAGTTGATTAAATTTGAGTCGGAAAAGAAAATAGAGTCGACCACCCGAAATTCTAAATGAAATAATGAGTTGGACAAACTGCAAGTCGGGTCGAGGAAAAATAAGTTGACCAAAGTCGAGTCAGAAAATAAAATAGAGTTGACTACCCTAAAGTCAAAATGGGAAAACCGAGTCGACCAAAATGCAAGTCAGATCAAGGAAAAGTAAGTCGACTAAAGTCGAGTCGACTAAAATAGAGTCAACCAAGAGTAAAGAAATGCAAGTCAAATTCGAAGGCAATGCAAGTTTAAGTCGAAGTCAGAGGCAATGCAAGTCGAAGTTATCCAAGTAGAATTCAAAGGAAATGAAACTCGAAGTTATCCAAGTTGAAGTCGAAGGAAATGCAAGTCAAATTTTATCCAAGTCGAAGTCGAAGGAAATGTAGGTTGAAGTTATCCAAATTGAAGATCAAGAAGTCTAATATAGACTCTCATACTAGACCCTTTTACACATTTTATTTAGCACCATATTTTGATGTTTCCCCTTTGCATTTAGATAGGAAAAATTTAGTATCCATAAGTAATCATTATTTATACAATGCATGTGTTTGACAATATCGTATGCAGAATTTTGATGATGATGACCATAATATTTACCTCTTTGCATCAATGCCAATACCAACATCACATACCCTATTTGACATCGATGTCAACTTCATAACATTATGTCCAATATTGAGGATATTGATCTCCTTTGACATCAATGTAAACACCATGTACATCATTATCTAGCGCTCCTAGCTTGTCTATGAAGTAGACAAACTTCCCCTTCACTAGGGGTTTGGTGAGAATATTTGTAGTCTGCTCATATGTCAAAATGTGTTAGAGCTTCACAACTCTCTTATGCACCTTGTCTCTGATGAAGTGGTATCTAATCTCAATGTGTTTCGATCTATCATGAAACACTGGATTATTCGAGAGTTTGATACAACTTTAATTGTTGCAATGAATCACAATAGGATCCAATTCCTAAACAAACAATTATGCAAGAATCGTGTGAAGCCAGATAGCCTCACAACTTGATAATATAGATGTCGTATACTCTACCTTTGCTGAGATGAGTACCAAATAAGTCTATTTCCTACTATACCAAGAAATCACTACTAATCCTAGGTTAAAACAACCACAAGAAGTACTATTCTTGTCAACTGCAATATCTACCCAATCTGAGTCTGAATATCCATGTAGCCTCACTCCATCACCTTTGATATATTTCAAACCAGATCTAACTATACCCCGAAGGTACCTCATCACATGTTTTTCTACTACCCAATGCACCTGCCTCAGTTCAACCATGAACCGAGTCAAGGTGTTGACAATAAAACAAATATCTGGTTTGGTATAACTAGATACATGAACGATGCAATCAACTTCCTGTACATCATGGTATCCACTAAGTCTGAATATGAAGCTTCCAATATATTCATATTAGTGGTCATAGGTGTAGTCATGGACTTACAGTCCATCATCCCAAATCTCCTCAGTATCTCAACTGCATACTTCCCTTGTCCAAGGAATATCTTACCTAGCTGCTACCACCTCTAATCCCAAGAAGTAATGCATTCAATCCAATATCCTTCATATCGAACTCTGAAACCAATTCTTTCTTGCAACTGGTGATGAGATTCTCAACTCTTGTGAGAAACAAGTCATCAACATATAACACCAATATGAGAGGATCTTTACTAACCTATAGGAGATATAGGTTCATATATGATTCACTTTTGGTGAATCCCAAGCTCCGCAAATACCCATCAATCCTTGAGTACCATGCCCTAGGTGCTGCTTGAGTCCATATAAGGCCTCCTTCAATTTGAATACACGATATTTCCTTCCATGTACCTCAAAGCCTTAAGGTTTCTCTATGTAAACTTCCTCCTCAATCATAGCATTGAGGAATGGTGTCTTTACATCCATCTGATGTATCTTCCAAACCATAAACGAAGCAAGAGAGATGACAACCTGAATATAAGTATACTTGGAAACTGGAGAAAAAGTCTCCTCGTAATTTACTCCCTCTTTCTCGGAGAATCCTCTAGCTACAAAACTTGCCTTCTACTTATCAATACTACCATCTACAATATGATTGATCTTATAGATCCACTTGGAAGTCACCACAAACTTCCCTTTTTGTCTCACAACTATGTCCCAAACATCATTCTTCTTGATTGATTGATACTCCTCCATCATGGAATCCTTCCAAACGTGTTGTCTTATTGCCTCCTCAAAACTAGAATTCCCAGAATCAATGATTTTACTCATGAGAGCCACATAAATGGAGAACCTCTGAAGAGGCCTACTCTCTCTGAAGGTGCCTATGGGAGTTGTGTGTCTCTCAACATCCTTCAGGGTGTATTGAATCCATCTAAGCCTCATATCCTCGTCACTAGGAGGATCCAATGGATCCAAAAACTCCTATGAATCCTCCTCATGATCTAATGGTTTCTCCTATGTACTGGATGGAACTGTAATCTCCTCAAACTTTGGAGCCCCCTGCTCTTCACCACCTATTGAGATCTCACGGGACCTTCAGAAGGCCAAATCCTCCTCAAACTTGACATCCCGAATAATATCAACATATCGTTGTTCCGTAATGTAGATTCGGTAGACCTTTCATGTCTCACTATATCCTACAAACATGTCCTTCTTCCCAGAAGGCTCTAACTTTTTCCTCTTCTCCTTAGGAACATGGAAGTAAACTGGACAACCAAATATTCTCAAATTCCCTATATTTGGATTTACTCATGTGAATACATCCTCATGAATCTTATTCTACAAAATATTATGAGGTCACATGTTTTGAATATATATTGCGGTGTTACACACCTCTTCCCAAAGCATCAAGGGTAGATCATGGTCATGTAGCATAGCATTGATAGCCTCAACTATGGTTTGATTCTTTCTCTCTGCAACCCTTATCTAGATTAAGGAGGTGAACGAACTAATTAGTAGACTGAATACAATAAACATAGAGATAGGAAGAATAACACAAATATCCAGTTAACAATATCTTCTATTAAATAATGAAATAGGTTGAAATTGTAAAAATGAAGAACTGAAACTTGCTCGAATGGTGGTAGCTATCTCTGAGAAGAGATGTGGCTGTTGCGTGCATCCTTCTAAGAATAATGGATTACAATGAGGCTCCATAGACCCTTTTCATATTACTCATGGTTTCCAAAAACCCTATACATCCAAAAACCTAACCCTAGAAGGTGAAACGCCAAAAGTCATTTGGGCCCTATGGCTAAGTTGGTGTAATTTGGTACCTCAACATCCTAGGGTCATAAATTTTGCATACGACCTCCGTTTTAGGTGCGTGATAGCCCGTTGGAAAGGTATTTTAGAGAAATACACATTTTTTCATCAGACTCTGACTCCGTCTACAATTTGACTGTGGCGAGCCAAAAAAACAATGTTTAGGGCCACAAAACAGCCCCGAAAGTACAGTAAGATGTGCTGACATGAAAACATACAAAATAATCCAGTTGGATTAGGTGAGAGGCCACCCATATCCACCTGGAGAATGTGTGAGGCTAAAGATAGCCCCATAAGTGTAGAAATCACAATTATAAAGCAGTACAGAAATACGTGTTGAACAAAAACGGACATAAGGAGCTAGTTGGAATAGGTGGGTGGCCACCAATATCCACCTGGATAAACCCTCCCCCCTTAGGAAGCGATGGTCTCCATTGCATTGAGGTCCTCTATCAGGTGAGAAAAATTCTATTGGATTTATCCCCGAGTGAGCCATTTTCCTTGGTGTAGGAGTTGCCCTGCCTTGAAAACCCGATAAAGATGGATCCGCTGCTAGTGAGTTCCTTTGACTTGTGTGTACACGATATGATTAGTGGATGTTTGTTCCATGCAATTAGGGTTGATATCTGTTGGTGTCAGTTGTTTGACGATCTCAGAGGTGTCCAATAATGGTGGAAAATATGGTCTAAGGAGGTCCTGTTGATGGGTCCTAAATCCCTTTAACTCAACATTAGGAACCAAACCCACCATCGAGGCCCAATTAGACTCTCCAGTGTTTAATGGTGGAATGGTTCTCTAGATCTTGCAATATGGACAAAATAATCGATGGGTTTTACGTTTTCTTATGAAGGTTTTCTCCTTTGGTTCAAAAGTTCTCTTTTTTGTATTTTCTCTTAGGTAGGATTGGTATAAGATAAAGTCGGTATAAACCAACTCGGTGACAAAGTGGGAACAAAACAAGCTACATGAGAAGAGGTTGAGCTTGTGATAACCCTCTACTCTAGCATGCAGGCAATGATCATCTACCACAAGCCTAGTACTAATATGTTAGCCATGTGAGTATTCCAATTATTGACTAAGATACAAATTATCAAAAGAAATCATGCATCTGATAAACGATGGTAAGTAAATTAATTTACTCAACTCTAATCATTAATCACATAAAAACACAAAGATTCATTTTCATCATTAAAGAAAGAACTGTAAAAACATTGCATCAGATAACTTATCAATAGATTTAATATCTCTTAGTCGTTACAACATCCATTCATGAGACAAGATACCAATAGTTCTTCTCCACATCCAATCATACACGCATTTGATGAAAACTTAAACTTGTCTTTGGTCCAAAAGGAATTCTCAATTAAAGGAAGCTCCAAAATAATTCTTAACAAAACCAAAAATAAGAGTTTCTTGCAACAACCATCGACCCCTAACTAATCGATCGATGCTCCTATTTATAACATAAAATTAACTAAAAATAACGGCTAAAGTGCAGATAAGTAAAAAAGAAATTGCCACATGGCGTTTCCTCCTATCAGTTTGTCTAAGAGTCATCTCAAGATATCATTTAAGAGGGCGACTCTTCTCATACTCCGACCATTGGATGAACATATCCTCACAGGTATCGGCATATGGGAATCTATGTTTTTCCATCAGGGTCGAGTGAATCTCCCTTATCTCTATTGCATGTGCCCGATACTTGACTATACTAACACTTAACTATTGCAACACATTCCGAGCTTTGATTGTGTGTTCCATAAACTGTCGCACCTGACCTGGCGTTGTGTCTATCACCTTTTCTACTTCTTCGGCCCATGATTAATCTTTCTCGGTGTGTGATTTGATTATGTCACACAAGTTGACAAAGTCTTCGGGCATGCCAAACTTAGAGAGTCCAATATCCTTCACTGCCTTGTGATTTTGACCTAGCTCTTCTCGCACTTGTCCCATTTTTCCTGAATCTCCCGATGAGGCTCATGTGCCAAGTTTGCCCAATAATTGTAGACATCTTTCCTGCAATCAAAAAAATAAAATCATTTAGAGACTGCGTATAGAGAAACATTGGGTAAAATATATGTATGAAGTGTAATCATGAAAAATCCAGACTGGTACATACTTGTAAATCTTGCTAAACCTGGTTATTTGATACTCACAGGATCTCTACAGCTTTCGAATTTCTTTCTTCGCTTCTGTTAGCGCCATCATTTTTCTCTAGTTAGGGTGGGTCTTAGTCGGGTTATGTCCATGTGCCACAGCATGAAATATCGAGTATGGAAAATCATGAGGGTTGAAGTCAAGCCAATGGTTGGTTATCCCTTGGAATCGAGAAAGGATGTCAGAGTCAAACATGTGTTAAGAGTATCATTCTATTCCAAAAGAGTCCGGTCCTACCATAAGGGAAGTCGTTAGGTGCCTAAGGTCGAGGAAATTTGTTTAAATAGAAGTCGCATCGACAAGTGCATCAACCATCATCAACTCATGATGAAGGCTGGAAGGATGAAAAATCACGACGCTCGTATCACATACACCTTGCAAATCTTATCGGTTGTACCTCGCATGCCCCAGAACGTACTCGCTGCGCGGATTTTCCACATAAAATATTCAGTTCACTTCATAACATCCAGTCACAATGAATTCAATGTTCGGTGACACGTTTCCATCTATTGCCCGCTATGTTATAAATTCTTGGATGTTCTGCATGCATTCTACTCACCAGCCGAGCTTATGCATTGTTGGTAGTTCATCTCGTGAGCCCAAATTGATCAATTTTTTTGCCTCGGGCACTCACCAAGTATTTCACACATAAGACAAATATGTGTTGCACCATGGGAACCCCTCAAAAGATAAGAAATGGCATGCAGAGCAGCAGAGTGCCAGGACTGAGTCCCAAAGCGACTGGGATTCGTTCCTACTCTCAGGGGGCATCCTCGAGGTTTCGAAGGGAGATTACCATCTGCACGCAAAAATGATGATATCATATCGTGTGAAGGCTGAATTGGAAGGATTTGCACCAGAAGGAAGGACGTTGGAAGACATGCCTCCCCAATAGTTGACACCCTGGAGAAGGGGCAGGCCAAGGAGGAACAAGGAAGTTGGGGAAACCCAAGTCCCAAGTGAGCCGCGCACAATATCGGCTGTCGAGGAATTACTTATGCATGATATTCATCTAGAGTCTGTTGAAGGCCCAAGTTAGGAAATCGAGAGCAGAACGAGGAGGGAAGATGCCACAGGTACTCACGTTCGAGAGCCAACTCAACAGTTGAGACAGGCACAACTGGCCATTGCCAAACTCTACCAGGAAAACAGAGAATTAAGATGATAGTTGGCAGCAAAGACCCTTGAGGTGTCAGCATCACAAGGCTGCGAAGGGAACGTGATGTGGCTCAAGAGACATCTCTGGGAAGTGCAGGATACAATCATGCAGTTGCGCGAAGCACAAAGGACGTTAGAAAAAGTGACACATCACCACCCCTATGACGAGACCTACTGATGATGGAACCAAGAAACAAGCGGCTATGACGTAGCCGTACACAATTGTTTTCTACTTTGCGAAAGAGGTCATACGAAAGGCCACTGATAAGAGGAAGGATCGTTTCCTAGATTCTAGGGATAGTAGCTAGACAACAAGGCATCCCAAGCGATGCCTTCGCCTATATATTTCATGTTTTCAATGTAAACCGGGTTGGTTGGCCAAATAGTGTAGAGAGAGTCTATTGTATATAATTTGAGCTTGATTGAAATCTAATGAAAAAGTCTTGAAAATTTGATGAAAGGATTCTAGTTGTAGAATTTGGATGTATTGTTTCCTTTTTTTCTGTATGTATTTCTTGTGTTCTTTGTCTATATCTTTTCCTATCTGAAATGGAACGTATTTTCGAGCCTGGGATTCGTTGCACAACGTCACTTGTTCGTGCCATTCAGACAACCATATTTCTTCCAAGTTAACTATGAATTTACCCTCAGTGGTGTTCCGAGTTGCTTTGTGTGTTTTTCTCCTTGCCATATGATGATGTTTTACTGAACACTGTTACTCGTCTAGCCGAAAAGGTATCGGGGGTGAGAGACCAGGGAAAAACCTATCACTAATTTTCCTATGGATTAGCTTCCTCAAAACTCCTGATGTCAAAAAGTTTCAAAAGTTGGAGATCGATGGATTTTTTTTAGCGTGGTCCGAATGTTCGTCGTGATTTGGTATTCTCTGATTTCGCTAAGCGCGTCGGGTATCGGCTATCGACGATATCATTTATTTCTCTATTAATGTTTACTCTCTTATCCTTTTACCGATGTTGAAAGGGATTGGTTATCGACGATATCCTTGTGTGATGTTTTTCGTGAAAGAAAACTTTCTTTTTCTGATGCCGATGAAGAGTGGCGTTCGGCGACTGCAATTTTTTTTTTAAGTGATTTTCTTTCATCTTTTGATTCCTTCCGATGTTGAATTTGGGCACATCGGGTGAAATGTTTTGTTTGCCGAGTCTTTATTTAAAAGTCAATCCTTTTAAGTCACGGGTTTTCAGAGATTCAAGCAAACTTTGAAAGACTTAATGAGAGTCAAGATGGTAAGAAAAGTCAACATTTTTTACAATGAAGTCGAATTAGACAGTGCAAAAGATCAAGTGGTACCCTAAAAAGTAAAATTTGACATAGGATTTTTAGGGTGTCCACATTGAATACTGGATGCAGACCAAGGAAGGGTGGAGTGTTGAGCTCAAAAGCATTGCTACCCACAAACTTGGTGATAGTGTAAGGCCCATAAAGGACTAGGTGAAGCTCCCGATGGGGCCCGGTGAGACGCTCCTTCTGCAAATGTAACTATCATTTTTTGCCAACCTGAAATTGGTGTGGTACCCTGTGTTGATTATGGCGCTGCTTGTACTTAGCATTGGATTTCTGAAAAATCTCCTAGACCTATTGGTGGACGTGTTGAATCTTCTCAATGAATCTGGTGGCTTTGTCGATTGTAGACTGATCATGGGAAGAGTCTATATGTGTGGTGGCAAGAGGAAGTGTAACATCAATGGGTCCCAAGGGTTGGAATCCCAGACCCACTTGAAATGGGTTGTGGTTGGTGGAGCTATGGAGAGACCTATTGTAGCTGTGTTGGACATATGGGAGACTCTCATCCCATGTACATGGATGCTTAGAATTGTACATGCACAGGATGTGCACAATCATACGATTGACAACCTCAGTTTTGCCATCGGTTTGGGGGTGGAAAGCAGTGGATTTTGTGAGCTTGGTGTCCAACGGAGACCAAAGACTCGACCAAAAGGTGTTGAGGAACCTGTTGTCTTGGTTGGATATGATGGTTTGCGGTATCCCAAAGTGGACCCAAAAATGTTCGAAGAAGAGATTGGTAGTCTTGGTCACTATGACATTCTTCTTACAGCCTGTGAGGATGGCCATATTCGAAAGTTGATCAACGACCACAAACACACAGTGATTTTCGTTCTTGGTGGACGACAAACCAGACATGTAATCCATTGAGATGGATTCCCACAGCTTCTCAGGAATAGGAAGAGGGTTTTATATGCCTTTCTTCTTGATGGTTGGATTAGAAATGGCACAAGTAGTGAAATATCAAATATAATTGTTGACGTCCTGTCGAAGTTTTGGCCAATAAAAATGTTTCTGAAGAACAACCACAGTTTTCTCTACGCCAAAATGTCCTGCCACCCGACTGTAGTGGAGTTCCCAAATCATCTTTGCAATCTCACTTATAGGAACACATAGATGGCCCAGGTGGAATAAGAGTTCGTCCTAAATGTGAAAATCAGTGACAATGGTGCCTGTACCCAAGAGATGATATGTGGTGACGAAGTTTGGATCTTGCTGATCAAATTGGGGCCACTCTGATGCTTCATGTCCACAATATTGGAGCACAGTGGTGAGTGCAGCCACAGGAGGCCGACTGAGACAATTAGCGATACGATTGGAGATACATGTCCTATAATTTATCTTGAGATGGAAATGTTGCAGGTAGGTGAACCACTTCTGATGGTGATCGTTCTACAATTTCCCATGTGTCTATATGAACTAGAGAGGCTTGTGATCAGTGTGTAAGATTGTCTCTTTCCCCACAATGTAATGTTTCCATTGAATGCAAGCTTGTACAATGGAATACATTACCTTGTCATAGGTGGGGTATTTCCAGACAGTATCAGAGAGTGACTCACTATGGTATGCCACAGGATGCCCATGTTGAGTGAGAACTACACCCACAACATAGTCATATGCATCAGTCTCAATCTCGAATGGTTGTTGCAAATCGAGAAAGGAGACTATGGGAGCTGAGCACAAGCGATGTTTTAGATCATCAAATGCTCATTGCTTCTCCTTCCCCCATACAAACTTGGCCCTACCACTTCCCTTGGTTACCTAGTTGAGGGCCCATGCAATATGGGAGAATCCCAACATGAACCATTGGTAGAAATTGGCTAGTCCCAAGAAGCTCTGAAGCCCAGTTAGTGTGGTTGGGGCTGACCAGTCACGGATGACTTGGATCTTAGCTGGATCAACATGTACCCCATTCTCATCAACAATGTAGCCTAGGTATTGGACCCTGTTCATGCCAAAAGATCATTTTTCCAAGTTGGCATAAAGCTTGTGCTACCGCAGAGTGCTCAAAACTACTGAATATGCTGCATGTCCTCCTCCCATGTTCTATTGAAGATGAGGATGTCATCCAAATATAATACCATAAAGGAGTTGGTTAAAGGTCTCAATAAATCATCCATCAAACTCATGAAAGTGGTTGGTGCATTTGTTAAGCCAAAGGGCATGACTATCCATTCGTAGAGACCTTATTTAGACTTGAAGGTTGTCTTCCAGACATCAGTTGGTTCAATGGGAACCTGGTGGTAGCCAGACTTCATGTCAATATTGCTGGAGAACTTTTCCCCTTGAGTTGGTCAAGAAGGTCATCAATCCTGGGAATGGGGTAGCAGTTTCTAACTGTGATTTTGTTTAAGATTCTGTAATCAATGTAGAGTCACCAAGTCTCGTCCTTCTTCTGCACCAGTACAATCAAGATTTCACAAGGGGAGGATATAGGTCTAATTTTCCCCTTCTGAAGAATCTCTTGGATCTAACATATGATTTCATCATTCTCCATCAACGAGCGTCGATAGACTGGCCCATTAGGGAGAGGTGCGTTGGGGGTCAGATCAATTGGATGCTTGACTTGGTAGTGTGTCAGTACCCCTATAGGTGAGGCAAAGATGTCTTTGTATTCTTCCATGATCCCATCCACTTGATTTTTATGCAAATAGATGTGTTGTGTAGAGGTCACAGATGTGGAGACGACCTTCTGCTTACTGTGAGAACAGATTACAAAGAAGACGAACTTCCCATTCTGTGAAATGACCTTATTTCATTTGCTAGCAGAGATTAAATAAATAACAGTAGGCAGTGTCACCTCTGGGATCCTGTACAATTGTCTACCCAAGGTAATAATAACACCGAGGGGTCTAGAATCATACACAACATGATGCTTCCACAAATATGGTTGTCCTAAAAGAACATCACAAAATTAAAGGGGAACAATATCACACAGTACCTCATATTTGAAAGGCTTGATGCCGTAGGGTAGACGACATTGTTGGCTGACACGAAGATCTCTTACTTGACGAAGCCAACCGATGGTGTAGGGATATGGGTGCGGTGTTGTTGACAGGTCTAGCCTCTTGATGACCTCTGTTGAAATCAGGTTCTTCTGACTACCATTATCGACAATGAATTGAATTGGGTCCCCCTTGACACACATATGCGAGTGAAAGAGGCATTCCCCTTCCTCAGGTTCTTCTTGTTCACTTGGCCAGAATTTGGTGGTAGCGACCGTGGCACTGGGTTCAACATCGATAATTTGCTTCCCTCCTTCAGGATTTGACTGGGGTTCAAAATCGACCTCTAACTCGGAAGCCTTCAGCTCGACCATGAGGGACTGCTTGGAGCGACATTCGTTGGTGTTGTGCCAAGGACTTTTATGGTACTCACACCATTTTCTCGTGTCCTTATTTGTCTTCTTGTTTCCCTTATTGTGTTGTGGCTTGGACAGATTGTCCTGAGGGAGACCATCTCGAATTGGTCCCTTGATGTGTGGGTTGTGGTTTCCTTTTCCCTACTTCGGCTTTGAGGGGTTTGTAGATCCAAACTCTCATCATTTCTGCTTAAATTTATGCTCGATCTTGACAACGTATCTATAAGTCGTGCCCAGTGAGGTGATGTCTAGGAACTCCATTTCTATTTGAATGTATCTATGCAAACAACTGTGATATTTGAGAACCAGATGGCGCTCATAATATTTCATACCCAATTTAGTGCATAGGGTATGGAAAATATTGGTGAAGTCTAGTACTGTCTGGTCCCTTTCTTGACGTAGGGTGGTCCATCTAGTGTACTAGTCCTTGTAACTTCCAACATGGTAGTACTATTCCTTAATGGTGTCCCAGATGGAACCCCATGTAGGGGCCACCACAAAAATCACAGATTCCTCCATGACCCTTTTCTTAGAGTAAGTATCCCACCAGTCTTTAACATGGGGAATGACCTTGAGGAGTGCAAAAGTGGTATTTTCCCTATCGAAAAAATTGTGGACTGAAAAATATCCTTCGAGAAGATTCAACCATTTATCTACAACATCCGCATCTATCAGTCCTTAAAATAACAAAATATCAAAATTTACCTATACCTTGAAGGGGGTTTCATGGCCGCTTGATGAAGATGCTTTTCCCGTGGGCAACTGTCGAAGGATTTGCGCGAAGTTGTCTATCATTTCGTTTCTTTGTCGCGTGAGAGATTCCTCGAGAAACATTTTAATAGGATCTCCTGCTCCATCATCTTTATTTTCATCTCTCATGGGTTTTTGTTGGGCTTGGCATGACCGATCTGGTAATGGCTCGATTGGTTCGAGTCCCAACTTCTTGTACCCAGACCTTGTTGGGGACATGCACGGAGAAAAATAAATGAAGAGCATACTGCTTTGATACCACCGATCCATATTTAGGAGCGGAATGAATTGTTTAATAGAATGAATATAATAAACATAGATATAGGAAGAATAACACAAATATCTAGTGAACAATATCTTCTATTAAATAATGAAATAAACTGAAACTATAAAACTGCAGAACTAAAACTTGCTTGAATGGTGGTTGCTATCTCTGAGAAGAAATGTGGCTGCTACGTGCATCCGTTTGAGAAGAATGGATTACAATGAGGTTGCATAGGCCCTTTTCATATTACTCATGAATTCCAAAACCCTAGACATCCAAAAACCTAACCCTAGAAGGTGAAACGCCAAAATTCATGTGGGCCCTATGGGTAAGTTGGTGTAATTTGGTACCTCAACTTCCTAGGGTCATAAATTTTGCACACGACCTCTGTTTTAGGCGCATGATAGCTCGTTGGAAATTTCTTTCAAATAAATATACATTCTTCCATCAGACTTTGATTCCGTCTATAGTCTAACTGTGGCGAGCCAAAAGAACAACGTTTAGGGTCCCAAAACAACCCTGAAAGTACAATAAGATGTGCCAACATGAAAAAATACAAGATAAGCCAATTGGATTAGGCGAGAGGTCACCCATATCCACCTAGAGAATGTGTGAGGCTTCAGACAACCCTAGAAGTGTAGAACTCACAATTATAAAGTAGTACAGAAAGATGTGCTAAACAAAAACGGACACAAGGAGCCAGTTAGAATAGGTGTGTGGCCACCAATATCCACCTATATCAAACCCCATTCTATTATGGGTTGAATGGCACTGTCATCTCACTCTTGATTCCTGCCTCCTTGCAAAAATCCTTGAACTCATTAGACATATACTCACCTCCGTCATATGAATTCAAAACCTTGATGTTATTCCCTGTCTGATTTTCTACCAGAGCCCTGAACTCCCTGAATCGACTGAGGACTTCATCCTTGGTATTCATGAAGAAGATCCATTTCCTCCCGGAAAAATAATTGATGAAGGTTACATTGTACCAATAACCATTCGAATATGGATATGACATCAGTCCACATACATCAAAATGAACTATATCCAAGATCCCTTTGGAGCTACTATAACTGCTTGGAAAAGTGATCTTGGCATTCTTTCCAAGTGCACAAACCCTGCATGTACCCTAGTGCTCTACTCCAAATTCTAGAAGACCTATAACCATTTATCTCAATCCTAGAAAATCCTTTTAATGCAAGTGTCCCAATATCTTATGCCAAAGTTCACATAGATTATCACTTTCATGTACCAGGGTTTGGGATGGATGACCAATCAACTTGTAGATACTTCCATCATGAGTACTAATGAATTTTGTCGAGTCAAGACTTAATCCCTTTGGCCAATCAAGAAACTTCCCATCCACAAATTCCACTACATATCCTCTGTCCTGCATGGTAGAGATATAAAGTAGATTTTTCTTTAGTCCAGGTACATACAATACTTCACTCATCTTGAGAGTCTTTCTAGACTTCAACTGAAACGAATTCGTTCCAACTCCCTTGAATGTATACTTGGAATTATCACCAAGTTCCACTTGCAATCATGAGTTCTCATCTGTCAAAATGGTGAGAGATTTCTATGATATTTTCATATGACGAGAAGCTCCATTATCTGCCAACCAAGTCTCCATGATGACCTGCCTAGAACAATAAAACTGCACAATTGTGTCTCAAAGGATAACTCCCTCTCTTCCTTCAAATCCTCAGCTCTGATACCATGTTAATTTTCACATGCAATTTTATATCTGAAAATTTCTTCCTAGTGAGCAAGCAATAAACCTTAGTTGTTATCACAGAACAATTTTACACTGAAATTATGATAGAAAAATTACAACAACAGAAAAATCAAGATCTGAGATAAATCATCCATACATTTGAGACAAAAAATTTCTATTCTCTAAATGTCAATTTTAGAGATTTTATGAAGACAAAAACTAGCCTTATTACAACCAAAAAATCACCAAAAGAGGACAAAACCTGTCCTCACAATTTCAGAAAACTAGTAACCAAACTCAACAAATTACCTGGAAAAAATTCCAATAAAAAAACATGCTACAAGTCACCTATACGTCATACTGACGTCATCATGTACAAACCTATTTTTCTTCCCAGAAATTCACATGTGCAGCTATCCTTTTTCCTTCACGTGTGCGACATGTTGTATGGACTTGTACGACCTGTTGTATGGAATTGTACGATCTACACGTGTGGTCTGCACCACACGTGCGACCTGTTCTCCTCAGTTGTAGCCTTTCCTCCACATGTGAAACCTTTCTCTCCTCTCACACGCGTGAGTGATTTCTCCCTGCTAAGAATGTAATGACCAGAAGCCCTAGACAAGATTGCCTAGGTGCATAAATTCTCGTGCTAAAATATCCATCCTCCTAGCACAAGTGTTTAACCACTTATGTTAACTCCATAATGTCACAATCTCCTCCTCTCCTTTTATAGGAGTCTAATGTGAGATTAGAATCCATTATCTTACTCTAACAATCCCTCCATTAAACTCAACATTAAATTAGAATATTTAATTTCTCCTTGTGGGTGTGAAATTCCAACACAATCCCACAAGGCCCATCAACTTTCCCATGAGTCCCTAGCCTCATTCCAAGGCTGATTTCACTGAAACAAAAGACTGATATGGTGCCAATGAATATTCCCACATGCTTGACACCTCATTCGCTTATGGGAATACCTCCCAAAGCTACAAAATCAACACATTTATGGTGCTTTTAAAATTTTTTGAGTGAAAATTTTCACAATGATTTTGACCACTCATTGGAGGAATGCCCCACATCTTTTGCTTGAGAATTTTTCTACTTTGAGGAGTTGACTGTGGATCTATCCACTTGGAGGCTAGACATTGCACCTTTGGATCATCTTCCCTTTTTGATGGAAACTCCCCACTCTCTTATGGTTTATTGTACATGTGGTACATTTTACTTGTAGTTTGAGTTAGTCTCCTTTACTTTGTGGATGACAAATCACTTTTTGTAAATCTCTTAGGATAAATTTTAGGAGATGAAAAATAATAAAGAATGAGAAGAATGTAGAAGCCTCATCTATAAATATAGTCTCTCCTCTCATTCCATTTTTTTTGTTGTTGTTGGCTACTTCTTTTTGAGAATACAATTTTGTTGAAGATCTACTTATTGGAGGTTTTGGTGTCAATTCTTGGAGTTCTCTCTTTCTTGGTTTATTCTTGGTTTATCAAATATTTGTTGTGATAGTTCAATACTTATACAAGCTTCCAAGATCTATCCATTGAAGGGTAACTATACCACTTGGAGAGAAGGCATTTTAGGGTTCCTTCCTTCTTTCTTCTCTTATTAATTTGGTAAGTGCTTTGAGTCCTTGCTTTATTTTTATTTTGATTCCTTGGCAAGGGTTTTAATTATTTTACTCAAGCTATATTTGATCTTGTTGGTGAAGACACTTCCTTTTGGGAACCATTTCTTGTAGGGTCTTGATCTTCATACCTTATCTTGATTAGATAAGAGATTATTCTACCCTAGGGTTCCAATCTCTTAACCCTGTCCTTAAGATAAGAAGGACCATTTCTTAAGGGGGCATTCTTCTAGACCCCGTAATCCCTAGTTGGAATAAGCCACTTGTCTTCTCCCAACAACATCCAGAAAACCCTAAAATCCAAAAATTTTTATTTTTGTTTTGTTTAGAATTAAATCTAATGCTAAAAATCATAAATTTGGATTTCTTTCCTAGTCTAGTTTAAAGTTAACACTTTATTTAATTTCCTAGACTTATTTTATTAAGGGTTTGCACTTAATTGTTTATAGTTAATCCCCAAGGGTTAGATCAATTGGTCTAGAGCCATACTTGAGTTTATCATGCTTGTTGTTGGTCGTGGGTTTGACTCTCTTGATTCCCCCAGGGCAAGGCCCCATAATCATGGCCGACAATTTACCCCTCCAACCATCCATGGAACATGGGGAAGTATTCGAAGGGTTTTTCGCGAGTACACACTACAAGAAAACCTTCTCGTGGAGTTTTTTAGTGTTACAAAATTTAGAATTTTTTTGAAAAATACCTCTAATGGCTGTGGAGGTTTTAACAAATGTTCCATATAACTAAAAAAAATTGGACGGACGAAGGTTGTAGCGTTTTTTTTTCTTTTTTTCGGTGCTTTTATTGTCAAAATGCACCAGTGCACCATTAAATAAAACACCTCGGGGTGTACCAAAACATAAAACACACCAGAACGAGCTTACATAAAATTCCCTAGAACGTACATAAAACCAAAAATGCACTGGTGTGCCATTACATAAATTCCTGGTGTAGACATAAAAATAACCGCACCAGGAACCATTACATGAAAATGCCTTGGTGCATACATAAGAAAAAAACTCATAAGTTCTCCATTACATTACTGCCCCGATGCTTACATATGAAATGAATGCACCTGGATAGTTATGGTTAATATGCCTCGGATTCCCATTTTTTTTTATGCAACTTAGGTGCGCTTGTATTTTATGTCCATTCTGATGCTTGTATAAGTCGTATGTTTCGATGCGTATACTAAATATAATGCCCCGAGGCGCTTGTATTATTAAACACATCGGTGCGTTTAAGTTTTAAAGCACTGGTGTTGCTATTATATTTAAATAACTGATGTGTATTTATCACATGCCCACCATGTAATTTGAAAACGATAAATATTATCACACATTTTATGCACCAATGATTTTGTATAATTAATGTGTAATGGTGCTTAATATTCTTAATATGCATCTGTGCATATAATCCCTTAAAAACATTGATGTCTATATAATTTCATACACCATTTTGTGAGTTCATAATAATGCGCCAATATGTATATATTTTAAATAATTGTTTTTTTACAAATATTTTTTATAATCATATTGTTTTTTATATTTTTTTTATTGCATTTTGATATGGTGAAAACATTAATGCCTTATCCAAGGGATTACACTTCTGTTATTTGCAACAATGCAAATCATTCACATATTAATTAATTAGTTATTTGTAACAATGTAAATCATTCACATATTAATTAATCAACAATGCAACATTTTACAACATTTGACAATGCAGTAGAATAACAAACCTATTTTATTATATATGAATAAGGAACCCATGGTCATACAAAATGAGACAATGTAGGGGACCACAATAATTAAAATGTAACCAATATGTAATTGTTACAATTATTGCTAACATGTCCTCATGCAATTAGGACATTATGTCCATTACATGAAGCAAAAATATCCCTGATTTTTATAGACCAATATTACAAAACTACATACAACTTGTAGTAACATTCAATTATATTGATTGTCATTCATCACTTGAATTGTTTTCATTGCTCGAGTTGTGTGCATACCTCATTTCTTGATCAGTTGTAGGAAATATTGTACTTTGGTTATCTAAACACATGTTATCTTTTTTGACTTCTCGTTGACATTCCAACTGTGCATGTTCCATCTACAAACATAGAAATAAAGCGTAATAAGTAAATTTACTTTTATAATAAAGTAGAATATGCATGATTGCGTCAATAAAAAAAGCGTCCCATATCAGTGATTGATTCATAAACCATACACATCGTTTCAAAGCCTTGCCTCATGTCGATTATCACAAGACATTCTTTTGGCTCCTCTCCATACTTTGTTTTCTGCATGTTTAATATGCCATGACAAAGCATAGTTGATATAATTAATATAAAGTTCTTTTTGTTCCATTAATTATAAAACAAGGGAAGTTAAACAACATACCTATTTACAAATTGTTCAATTAAACCTTGATACTTCAACATATAATTACAACCCTTAGTTAACCCAATGTTGATCAATTGTTCGGTTGGCTCTTCTTTGTATGTCAACGTCCATTAGTAGACATACATGGATCAATGTAAATAAATTATTCAATTATAAAGATCACAATAAATATGAAAACTTAAGTAACGTTGAAAACATAATTACTCACAAACTTTGTGATCAAACTTTTTTTCCTTGTTGTCATGTCTTATGTGCTGATTGGGTTCCATTTTTTTTTTCTGCAAAAAAACAATTGAAAATTAGTATTTAATATAATAAATAAAATCGATGTACCCCCAGATGGGGTGTAAGCCGGAACATCATGGCAAAAGATCAGTGAAGGCACGAGGCGACGTGGCGGGAGGCCACATGAAGAACCTGTGCCGTAAGTCCTCGCCCTTATGCGTTTTAAATGTGGGTTAATGCAGAAGCGGGGGATCATTTACCCCGACGTCCTTTCCCTCTGCTGTATATTGACATGAACTTCACCATGGAGGCATTTCATTCTCGCTCGAAGCTCGCAGGGTTCCTCTCTGTGTGGCTCGGGCTTAGTCCTCTTCCTCCTTCGGAGCGAGAGCATTCCATCCTCGTTCTCCATTCCCAGGCACTCATCCTACCCCCTGATAATTGCACCAGGCCTCCGATGATGCGGCCGAGAGGACGTCCAAGGCGTGGCTCTCCTTGGAAGCCTCGAAGGCCCCCGACTACCCCCTCGGATTCGACCTCGGATGACTCTTCTCATAGCCAACGCTCTGAATTCACCCTCCCCTCTCCGCGGGCACCATAATTTGGTTCCATGGCGATAATAACCCGCTCTCCCACCGCACTCCTCCGACTCCTCCATGACCCCCATGTCGGTCCGTCTAGCCCTGTCCCTTTCACTCATCCTCCAAGCAACCTGCAGGAGGACCCCCCAACAGCGCCAGAACCTCAGGATTCCTATAACAAGGAGCAATTTAGGGACAGTCGTTCGATTCTGCACACTCTGGTATTCGAACTGAGGCAGGATGTGGAAGACTTGCACTTCCGCCTGCAAACTACGGAAGCCAAGGTGACAAGCTTCCTTCAGATTATTACGTCCATGCACTCAACACTGTTTCCTGACTCTGCAGAAGATGGCAAAGAGGAAGGTCAGCAGCGTAGGCCGACTCCAGCAAGCACGAGCCAGCAGACGAAGGCGAACGAGGGTGACGCCGAGGACAAGGAACGTGGCGGGGAGACGGGCATTCAGTGGTACACTAGGCCAACTCTCAACGAGGAAGAGCCATGGCCTGGAGACCTCTCGCCAGGTGTCTAATTATCTAGAGTTATACTTGTCTAGTTTTCTTAGACTTTTGTTAGTAGCAGATAGACAATGAGCCTCTCTCTTTTTGTTTCAAACTTGGTCTATTTAGAATAATGGTTTAGTAAGGCTGGCTGGACTGGTTTCCCCATAGCTGGGGCAGTCCAGTAATTACAGCCTGCATATTTTGTACTCAGTTTCTCCTACCACAGTTTATGGCAACTCCTAATATACAAATATACTAATTAAAAAAAAACTAAAAAAAAAACGATGTACATAAAATAATAAATGAATGATCACATACGTCTGATGCACATTGTTGTTGGGATGTATCCTCTTGCGATGCAATTATGTTCATTTCTTTTACTATCTCCTTGTACACTATTTTGGACATCCCTACCGTCAAGTATTGGATTTCATGTTGTTAGTCGCTTAGAATTTTCATAATCTTTTTGAGAAAAAAGAAAAAAAAAAAAACAAAAAAAAAACACAATAATGTTTTATTAAATGGACATGAAAGTAAATATAGCAAAAAAAATTAATTTGGTAATTATTGGAACATATTATAAAAAAACATGTTTAGTAATAATACCTTTTATATGACTCCTTTTTTTTATTGTAAGTTTTTTCTATTGCAAGTCTCACGGGTCGCATTGACCATGGCTCCAAAAATGCTTCTTGTAGTATACATATAACTTGATTCTTGGATTCACTAGATTGACTTTTGTATTGTAAGTGGAAATGATATCTATACGCTCTTTCCACTATATCCCTCAAAGTTCTGTAAAACATTTTTCCCCTCTCATTAAATTCAAGCACCACTCCAAATGAATTGATGACCAAGATGTCATCATCATTTACATCCTTAAAAATTTTTGTCCTCTTAGGACAAGATTCCATTCCCTCGCTATCGTTCGTTGCATAACATTAAAAAAAAATGAAATTGAATGTTTAAAACTTGTGAGCGATTAATGTTAAGAAATTCATTTTTAGTAAAAGTAAAAGAAAAAGTTAATGTTGATTACCTTTCAATCCACGAGTTTCCTCTCTTTGCAACATTTCCATAAAGATTTACGCTCTTTTTCACTTAGATTGTGAACAATATTATCAAGTTTTTGCTCTGCATGACACACATTAACCAATACATATCATTGATTGAAACTTACAAACATTTCAAATTGTATATTCACTTTTTAATAAAACATAAACATATTTCCCATCTCTCTTCTTGGGATGAGATACCATCGCACTCGCTACGATAAAATGTTTTCTTAGAAATTCTATCAACCATCTTGTATAAGAAAAACCCAAGAATCATCATAAATAAAAATTATGAAATTTTTGTACAATCTATTATTTCGGTGTGCTTCATTAAACATAATGCACCAAGGCATCAAGCATATACTGGAAACAACGTGTACTATTTTTAAACATTATTTTCGTCACTCCTATGACCGTTAATGGTATAAACCTATCCTTTGTTTTTAGAAGGATCAATGGCCCAAATTCCTGAAGAAATAAGGGAGAAGAACTTTGTCTGAGAGATGAAGTTGTCTTTTCCTTTGTAAAAACCCTATTAAGGGGGATCGTTGCACCCTACCTAATGTTAGGGGTGCACAATCCTAGATCGTCACATGCTGTACTAAACCTGTCCTATGACGTCATCACACTCTGCTAAGTTCTAAGGGTGTGACAATTTTCGTACGCGGGAAAAAGATCATCTTCTCGATGCTTTTAGAAGGAGAAGCTTCTATGGTGAGGTGGCCTCCGATTGGTTTGGATATTACTCACTTTTCTGATTTAGTGGGATCATCCTAACCGCCTCACCTTATCCTCTTCAGCTTATAAAAGGAGAGGAGCTCTCATGGAGAAATTTAGATTGGAAATTTGGCTTGAGATTGTTAGCTTGGTTAAAGTGGCTTTTAGTTTTGCCTTGTCAAGATAGATTGTGAGTGACTTTCAGATCTATAGTCTCAGAATTCTTGGAGCAGAAGTGTGTGGGAAATGAGGGACAGTTGGAAGGGACCTTACAACATCAAGGCTTTGGTTGTAATCTCTCTTTCTATTATTTAATACAGATGCACTTTTCTTTCCTATATGAATCTTATTTGTCCATATTGTATGATTCCTTGATCACATACATAGTTTCATATCAAGTAGGCTCTATTATTCTTGTCTTTGCTGGCTTGTGTTATTTTGCAGATATTTCTCCACAAGCTTCACGACGGAGATTGGATTGCATTGGCAAAGTCAGATCTTCGATACTTAAAAGGTATGTTCTAGATCCATTTCTCATTTGATAATTGAAATCTAAGGAAAGAGTAGTGTATTGTCTTGTTTTGTTCTAGTTTCATAGTGAAGCTAGGGAGATCTGTTTGTGTCTGCACTTACCGATTAGTCCAATAACAACTATTAGTTATTGTGTATCACTAACATGTATGCATATGATATGAAATCAATACTATTTATTTTTTTGACCAATCAGTGCTTTGCACAAATATATATTCCACGGTGTGCTTGTCTATATAGTGAACATTGGAGCAATTTTCCTGTACAATGCACATCAGGGCGTTTTTCTTGTACAGTGTGTACCATGTACTGTGGAAAATGTTTTATTTTTTTTTGCTAACAATGACATAGTTGATAGGGTTTGAGATCTGATGGAATGAGTGGTACCATTGCAACATATACCAAACGCTCCATATGCAACTAAATAAACCCTATAAAAATATATTGCTTAAAAAAAAAAACCTTAAAAAAATATATTACTTATAAAAATAAACCCTATAAAAATATATTGCTTAAAAAAATAAACCCTAAAAAAAACTTTTGCTTATAAAAATAAACCTTATAGAAATCTATCGCTTAAAAAAAAGCGGAATAAGTAAAAACAACAAGAAAGCTACAAATTCCAATATCGAAGGTAACTAGGAATTTTTTTAACATACATTAAAAATAATCTGAATCAAAGAGGGAAAGATTGAAATAGTCAGTAGAATGAAATCACATACTTGAAATTTCTTATCTCCAGATTTGTATGTGCCCTACGGATCCCTTCCAATTTTGACTCTTAAAAAAATCTAGCCACAACCACTCCAAAGTCTTTTGTGGTAAATCTCTCTTCCACGAATATTCCCTCTAAATTCTGCCAAAAAAATGAACTAATAAATAGTGTTTTTATTTATAAACAAATACGTTTTGAAAAATGAAATTCTCTCTATTTTTTCATTGTCTTTTTTCAATTAGTATGTAAAAACACTTATTAAACTATATATTTAAAAAAATAAGTTTTTTGTCAAATCGATGTGCTTCACTGAATAGTGTGCCCCAGTGTGTATATAGTAAAAAATGCATCGATACCAATTTTATTGACAAAAATGCAAAGCTTCGCTATTAAAATTTATGGATGTTTTGGTTTGCAGAGATTTTAGCGGATGT
>ML823265.1:8068-36784 GCA_009831015.1 Picea engelmannii | reverse complement strand
TATATATATATATATATATATATATATATATATATATGCACCAGTGAGTTATAAAATACATAAATGCACCATTAAATTTTAATATCAAATTCATGCACGTTTTGACGATGGTTTTGGTTCAACTACAATTTTTTTTTTTTATAATATCAAATGTCTAATACTTTAAATTCCATCTCATTCCATATGGTTGCAAGTTTGTCAACTTCTCTCACACTGTTTGAAGTAAATCTAAATTTTATTTACAGTTAATTTATCTGATTGAATTTATGTCATTTATGCACATACATTTGAATAATTGTTTATTGAATTTTGTAGGATCGTAAATTGAGATAGAGTTCGGATGAGTAGAATATTCCACCTGCGCAAAAATGTCGCAATATTTTATGAGAAGAAAGATACCACAAACAAATGTTTGATGAAAATGGACAGTTGCTTTACCCTGCCATCTTCTAGTAACCTGCAGCCTGGCTCAACGATATTACACCATGAATTGGATCTCTTTTATGACATGCCAAAGGTATGTGGTTTTTCAAAATGTAAATGGTTGAAGAAGAACCCTCGACATGTCACATTGTCTCATTATATTAATGATCGACTACCCAAAGTTGATGGTCTAATACCTACCACTACAATCAATAATCCAATATATGATATATAAAAAACACGTAGCAACACTTCCATGTGCTCCTTTTTTGAAAATTTAGAAGCCAGATCAACTACATTTCCTCCTAAATTGGCCAACCTGTCTCCTTCTGTTGAGTCAACAAAGAGTTCTTATAGTGAACCAAAGTATGATATCAATACTACCCAACAATCACTACTAGGAGATAAAAAAAAGTTGTATGAGCTAAGAGAAAAAATGTCTAAGTACAGACCAAAGTTCATTCAATTGTTGGAAGGAAGTGATGACTTCCCTCTTCCTATCCATCTAACAAGTAAATATCAAATTAGTGACAATTGAGCTTTGTATGGCGCTTGGTCGTCGTCCATGCCTATGGCCGATGTTGGAACCAAATTCTCTTTTTGTGGTAAAGTTATATGATTACCAAGTGTAAAATATGTTGCAAATCTTGGATCGTTTATCCTTTCACATGTATTTGTTCCTCCCAAACAATCAGTGACACTTGTGCCATTTTTTTTCATCTTTATAGTCAATTTGATTACTTGAATATTGTCAAATACAAACATAACATTTCCATGTATAGTATGTGCATGAATGGTTATTCTTCTAGAAACTTTGACGATAAAAACTTGTTATGTATTGACTATCATCCATGAACTTATGAGAACTTCGCATGGTTCATAAATAGTTGTAGGGCCTCATTATTTAATGAAAATTGTTCCTTTGAGGAACACTCCAATGACAAAGAGTTCTTAATGAAAAGGAAGTCATCCAAATTTGTTGTTGTGCATGCAATATGTAGTTTGTCTCTTGGTGATGAGTTGTTAATAAACTATAACTTTCATAGACCACCGACAACTCGTAAAAAACACCTTGCATTGGGTGTACCTTTAGACGTCCCCTTGACACGTAAGAAAAATATGATTGAGTAATTGTATTTTTGGATTTTCAATGGAACTAATGTAAATGTATTGTTTAATCCGACATTAGTTTTATAAAATGGTTGGTTGCATGTTACAATCATTACATCAAAGATAGGGACTGCGCTTCCTATAACTTTTACACGCAGATTTTTATTTATTTTATTTATTGAGTTTGCTTAATATTTTTTGTATTTTTATATATTAATAATGAACCTTAGCCATTATAATCTTTGCACACTAGGAATTGTATTAGAACCTAATATGGCCCACATGTGAAAAATAATGTTTTTTCCCTTAAATTTGATGCTTTATGGAGTATTCATG
Organism: Picea engelmannii; assembly: GCA_009831015.1. Lineage (NCBI taxonomy): Eukaryota > Viridiplantae > Streptophyta > Pinopsida > Pinales > Pinaceae > Picea > Picea engelmannii. The sequence goes on along the minus strand of ML823265.1, from coordinate 34,915 downwards.
ATGTAAAGGGCCCTATAATATTAAATAGGCTCACAAAGGGAATATGAAAAACATCACTTATTTAAGGATCTCATAGGATTAATTGTGGAGGACAAATGATAGTTGTATATTAGTTATTTGATAAGACATGTCTTAATAAAATGATTTTGATTACACGATTACAAAAAAAATGAGAATGAATATTAGTAATTGTATAATTTACATATAATACTAATGTCATAGGATGCATGCACATTATGTAAAATTAAAATTTTGGGGAGGGAACGTATCATATGCCCATGTTATATAATGACTTTATGCCAATTTTTTTTTTTTTTTAAACACATGGTGGTGGTTGGGACTACATAAACCAATTAATTAAATTCATCATTTCCAAATAATTTGTTATTGTGTTTCATTTTTACAATATTTTAAAGTAGTTTACAGAGAATCATCTTTGATAAATTTGTATAAATCTATTTATATGGATTCAATATATATATTTTTATATAAATGTTATTATTTGATGAATTGCATGCATTTATAGATATATTTTTAGTAATTCCAAATATATATATATATATATATATATAAACGTTATTGTTTCCTATTATTTTAATATTTTTATTCTAACATGTATCATAATTTAAAAATACATGTCTTTGTTTTTGTAAAAAAAAATTAACACAATCATTTTTAAAATTGACATTTTCACTTACAAACTAAAAAAATGATATTGATTCTATTAACACCATTATTATTATTTTATTATTATTAATATAAAGTGATTTTATAGTCTAATATGACACTTGACATAAGTCAACCCAATATAATAATTGAAAAAAAATAACATCCTAATAAGGAAAATATTTGTATCATCACTACGCATAAATATAACAATTATAAATGTAATTATAAACAATTATTATAATGTTATCAATAACATAAATGTGAAAATGACATTTCATTAAAGTAATTTTTTTCTGTAAACATGTTTAATTAACATATTGTATCTTGTTGGAAATTAAACAATTTACCTTGAAGACGACTTTAACATTATATGGCATTAATAGTTTAAGTTTTCACAATTGCAATCCAAAATAAACAATTTCATAAAACTAAAGTTAAACATTATATGACAACTCTAAATTCTAATGAGTGATACATCTTAAATTTAATTTAAAAATGGAGAAATTATTAGCATACTTATTATACATTTTATAAATCAAACAACAACAACAACAACATGATTTGAAAAAACACAATATAGATACATGCTATATTGTTTATAGTGCATCAGTGCGATTGAAATCGCACCAGAGCGGTTATTAAGTAAAAATGCATTGAGAAAAAATTTAATTGACAAAATACGTATGCAAATCTCCACAATTAAAGTTTTGCGGAGGAAACAACATAGGTCACTCTTCAGTGTCACTCATAATGATGAAGACCCCCTATCCCTCCTCAGGGTTGCACGACCTCCCGATCAGGATCTTCTGGTTTGGGAGCCGAAATGGCTCTTCTGGTTCCAAACTGGAACCCTTCGAACAAACACACAGGTCCCTCACTAATGCTCGGTTGACTTTTCCAAGTGCCAAGCGTGAGCTCCCACGGCACATGACCAAGAGCCGTGACCTTGCGCTAAGCCAAAAAGGGCGCTTATTGGGGACCGAAACTTCACAAGTCAAGTGTCCCGTCCCTTTGTTCTTCGAACCCCCGGTGGCCGAAATGCTGAAAATGTCCCGGTGCCTATTCTTTCGGGTTTTTGCGTTTCGCGAAACCTGGGTGCAAGGGATATCTCTACTCCTTGGAAATCCCGATTGTTGAAGTACCGAAATATCCTGGTGTTCATTCTTTCGGGGTTTCACGATTCGGGGAATCGCGATGCAAGGGTCTCGCTCCCCTGTCTTTCGAATTCCTGGTTGCCGAAATACCGAAATGTCTTGGCGCACGTTCTTTCTGGGTTTCGCGATTCGGGGAATCGTGATGCAAGGATCCCGCTCCTCTATCTTTCGAATTCCTGGTTACAGAAATACCGAAATGCCTTGGCGCTCATTCTTTCGGGATTTCGCAATTCGGGGAATCGTGATGCAAGAATCCTGCTCCTCTGTCTTTCGGGTTCCCGGTTGCCGAAATACCGAAATGCCTTGGTGCTCGTTCTTTCGAGATTTCACGATTCGAGAAATCGTGATGCAAGGATCCTGCTCCTCTATCTTTCGGGTTCTTGGTTGCCGAAATACCGAAATGTCGAAACGCCGAAAACTCGAGGCACTTGATCAATGGCTCACAATGCCCTCCAACTCTACGGTCAGATCTCTTCCCTGCCACTGACCTCCTCATGACTCCACCTGATCCAATGGCTCGCGGTATTTCACAACTCTCCTCGAGAGTTCTCCAACATCCGTTCAGATCTTCGAGATATTCTCTCCAGGATCTACACAGTGTTAAAGTCTGTGCTCCTACCTCAAATCGGACGGTCCGTGGGATTCTCCACCGTGATCTAACGCTCGATGATGTTCTTCCTCCTGAGCTTTTACTCATGCCAAACTTTGAAGATTTTCCAAGTCTTCAAAGACTCAGTCTTCGTTCCTTCCAGGGAATGAGTTCCTGGATTTCGATAACACTTTCTGAAGCATTATCCCTTCTGAGCTTCTCCTTGTGTAGGCCTCGGATTCCCACACACTCCTTACGTCTAAGGGATTTTGATAGCTCAGATCCAAGGGGTTTTTCACAGAGAGATTCCTCCCAATCTCCTGGTGTTCTCTCCTCACTCGATGCACACCTTGCAGAGCTTTAATGAAGAGAAACAATTGAAACTGGAAAACTCACAGTTCCATCCACTTGTTCATGTAAACAAAAAATGACAGGGAAAATGCACAGAGTCCACAAACCATACATTTGGATCAATTTTGCATTATGTTATATTCACAAGTGCCCAATGGCTACAGAATACATTCAAAATTACAGTAACTCAAAACAATGAGATCTCTTACTAACTCACAGTTCTCTCTTACAACTAAGTTCTCTCTGTATTCCATCTCTCTCTAACTGGGTGTACAAACTTATACATAACTCAAAAAATATTTCTAGGGTTTCCCTTGGCTACTTGCCTACTCTAACATTCATCCTACACCATCTTAGTTCAATCGCATTCCAGAGCCGAATTGGAAACTCCTGCTCTGTTTACAATTTCAAAACTTTGCCTCTAAGGGTAAAATTTGACACCAGTTCAAGCGTGCCTCCAAAGGTGAATTTCCAGCACTGAGTGGAGGTGGATTTCGAAATCGGTTGCAACTTCCCATGTAGAATTTCTGGAAGAACTCTCACATGTTGAGCGGTCTCGCCTCTGCATGCTTGCCAACGATGCTCCTGCATCATACTCCCTTTGACAAAAATTCATGGACTCCTGTCCATGAGCTCCTCTACTGACTTTCCCTGCTTTTGGATAGTAGCTTCGTTTTCCCAATTGGCATATTCTATTGGGAATCCCTTCCATTTGACCATATACTCAAAATAATTCCTCCTCCTAGTCTTCTTGCCAATCCTCTGATCTAGAATCTTCTCCATCTGTAGCTTCTCTGCCACAAGCATCTTCTTCTCCCACTGAATATTTCCTTGATCTTATGATCCTTCTGTGTCGTATTTCCTATAAGGGTATAGGTATGAGACATTGAATATGGGTGAAATGCCCACACCATCTGGCAGCTTGATCTCATAGGCGTTTGCATCAAACTTCCTTAAGATCTTACAGGGTCCTATCTTCTTCATCTTCAATTTGTTATATGTTCCCCTAGGGAACCTTTCCTTCCTGAGATGTGCTAGAACTTGATCTCCCACTTCAAATTGAAGTTCCCTGCGATGCTGATCAACTCTGTGCTTGTATTTCTGGTTAGAACTCTGTAATTTTTCTTTGATCCGACTATGGAGTCTCTGCATTTCAACAACAAAATCCTCTGCTCCAACGCTTCTGATCTCTCCCTGTTCCAAGTCCCTTAACTCAGACACTCCCCTGGTTTGCATTCCATAGAGTATTTGGAATGGAATCCTTCCAATGCTCCTGTTTGGTGAGTCATTGTATGCAAATTCTACTTGTAGCAGAATCTGATCCCACTGGTTATGATGTTCAGTAACTAGGCTCAATAAATTCCCCAAACTTCTATTTACCACTTCAGTATGCCCATCTGTTTGAGGGTGATAAGTTGAGCTGAAGGAAAAATTCATCCCCATCTTCTTCCACATCGTCCTCCAAAAGTGACCAACAAATTTTGTGTCTCTGTCTGAGACAATGCTCCTGGGTAGACCGTGAAGTCTCACAACTTCTCTGAAAAACAGATTTGCAACATGTGTTGCATCACTGGTCTTCTGGCATGGGATGAAATGTGTCATCTTTGAAAACCTATCCACCACCACAAATATGGAATCGAATCCCCTTTTTTTTCTTGGCAATCCCAACACGAAATCCATGCTTATTGCATCCCAAGGCCTCTCTGGTATTGGCAATGGTTGATACAATCTAGTGTTCTGTCTTTTCCCCTTTGCATGTTGGCAGATCCTACATTTGTTCACAAAATTTATCACCTCTGTTCTCATACCTGGCTAATAGTATGAACTTCTCAACTTTGCAAACGTTTTATCGTGGCCGAAATGTCCAGCCAATCCTCCACTATGCTTCTCCTTCAGAAGATTGTCCCTCATTGAGCATCTTGGTATGCACAATTGATTTCCTCTGAATAACAATCCTTCATGAACCATATACTCTGTCCACTAACTTCTATCTCTCAGTACAGGGCTTGTACATGCTTCGTTGGCCTCCTTGAAATCTGTATCATCACAATACATATCTTTAAGGTGTTCAAACCCCAAGGTCTTCACCTGGAATTCCTGCAGAATTAAACATCTCCTGCTTAACGCATCAACAACTTTGTCAGCATTCCCATCAATATGTTTTATGACAAAAGTAAAATTTTGCATAAATTCAACCCATTTTGCATGCCTCTGATTCAATTTTTCTTTTCGGGTTATGAATTGTAAAGCTTGGTTATTATTGTACAAGACAAACTCTTGCGGGACAAGATAATGCCTCCATTTCTTCAATGCTTGAATTATGGCATAAAACTCTTTGTCATATGTGGAGTATTTCCTCTTAGTCTCATTCAGATTCTCGCTGAAATAGGCAACAGGTCGATTGTCCTGACTCAGAACTTCTCCTATTGCAATGCCACTTGTGTCACATCTTACCTAAAATGTCTTCCCAAAATTTGGCAAGACCAGAATTGGTCATTCTGTTATCTTCTCCTTTAGTATATTGAAGCTCCTTTCAGCCTCCTCTGTCCATTTAAAATATTTGTGCCGCTTCTTCACTGTATCCATCATGGGTGCACAAATCCCACTGAAGTCTCTAATGAAATTTCTATAAAAACTTGCTAAACCATGAAATCTCCTTACCTCGAACATGCTCCTTGGCGACGACCATTCCCTAATTGCTTTCACCTTCTTTGGATCCATCTTCAGTTCATTCGAAGAGATCACGAAACCCAAATAAATGAGTTATGTCTTCATAAAAGAGGACTTCTTCAAATTGATCAGCAACTTCTCCTATTGTAGCCTCCTCATTACTAGCGTTAGGTGCCTCAAATGCTTCTCTTTAATCCTGCCAAAGATCAGTATATCGTCCAGATATACAACCATGAACTTGCCAATGAAATATTTCAGAATTTTATTCATCAACCTCATAAAAGTGCTCGGGGCATTTGTTAAGCCAAATGGCATAACCAGCCACTCATACAGACCTTCATTCATCTTAAAGGTTGTTTTCCATTCATCACCTTCTCTCATCTTGATATGGTGATATCCACTTTTCAGATCTATCTTGGAAAATAAATTTTCTCCACTTAAGCAATCCATTAAGTCATCCATTCTCGGTAAAGGAAATATGTACCTGATGGTGATCTTGTTGATGGCTCTCGATTCTATGCACATTCTCCATCCTCCATCTTTCTTTGGGCTTAACATAGTTGGTACTGCGCATGGGCTCAATCTTTCTCTAATCAAACCCTTATCCAGCAATTCTTGGACTTGGTTCTTCACCTCCTCATTTTCTCGAGGTGTTAATTTGTACGCTGCCTTGTTTGACAGGCTTGCTCCTGGTATCAAGTCGATATGATGACCGATGCTCCTGATGGGTGGAAATGAGTAAAATTATTAGTAAAATTATCTAGCAGCTCCTGAACTTCTTCAGGTAAATCATCCATTGATGTACTCGTAAGGATGACTCTCATCTTCCTCACCACAACGAACTACATCTCCTGTTCTTCCTTGCCTTCTTTCAAGAGTTCCTTCCCACTCATGAGAAGTATGCTTTTGTTGGCTTCCTCTTTCGCTCTCTTCTCCTCCATTGGTAGCAACATATGCATCCTACCATTCTTCTCCAATGTATATGTATTATTCCTTCCATCGTGAATGACATTTCTGTCAAACTGCCATGGTCTTCCCAACATAATATGGCATACGTCCATGGGAATTACATCACATAGGATTTCATCTTTATATCCTCCTATTTTAATTTCAACCAGGAATTGTTTCATGATCATTACCTGGTGTCCTTTTTGTAGCCATGAGACTTTGTATGGGCTTGGATGTGCAGTTGTCTTCAGCTCCAATTTATCCACCATCTCTGTGGATACTAGGTTGTCAGTACTCCCACTATCAATGATCACCTTGCATACTTTATCCTTAGTCTTGCAAGTTGTCCTGAAGAGGTTGTTTCTCTGCACTGGTTTTTCAATTTCTGCCTCTGGTTTTAAAAGAACTTCTCAAACATCAGGGATGCTCCATCCTCTGCTCCTTCTTCCTCAACATCTCTTCGTTGTGATTCTGAAATGTGAGCTTCTCCTCCTTCTTGTTCTGGGGACATTCCCAAGACATGTGCCCTATCTTTCCACAGGCATAACATCTTACTCCTCCTTTGCCTCTTCCTCTAGAAGAGTTTCTTCCACCGCTTTGTCTCCCTCATGAACTTCCTCCTCGTTCTGAGTGATTGTGTGGTTTCTCAACCTCATCCTTAGACTGATGTGCTCTATCTCAGTTAAATCCCTTTCTTTTTCTTGGGACCGAGATTTTACCTCTTCCTCGCTGGTTCTGTTTTCTAGCCAGCTTCTCCTTTGCCTTCAGCACAAATTGATAAGCATATTCCACAGTCCTCACTGACATCATGATAAGCTCATCTTGGATTTCATATCTCAAGCCATTTATATATCTGGTGACTTTCTCTTCGTCTCTCTCCCATTGTCCAGTTTTGATGTCCAGTCGGTAGAACTCCTCAGTGTACTCCTTGACCGTCATCCCTTTCTGTCTCAGGTTCTGTAGCTTCCTGAACAGATTGATCTGGTAGTATTTGGGTATGAACTTAGCCTTAAGTTTGGCTACCATCATGTCCCAACTCTTTATTCTCTTTTTACCTTTACTTCTCCTCTCAGCCTGTAGTTTGTCCCACCACAGTGTTGCATGCGCTTTTAGTCTAGTGACTGCCTACTTCACCTTCTTCTCCTCATCGACATATTCATAGTCGAAGTGTTTTTCCATGGACCTTATCTAGTCCAACAGTTCTTCAGCGTCTATATTTCCCTCATACATGGGGACCTCTATCTTAGCTATGCCTCCCAATCTAGCAACTGCTCTCAACAAATTTTCTTCTGCAACATCCTCTCCTGTAGCTTCTTCAACCTCAACCTCTTCACTTTCTACATCACTGACATCCCCAACGTCAGGTGCTCTTCTCTGTGCTGCTTCCATTGTTTCCAATTGGGCGTGAAGCTCTCGCATCTCCCTCTCTACAACATGGTTGGATAAAGGGGGCTCTCATCTTCTTGGCGACATTATGTCAACTATCTATCACACACAGAGTACAGCTCTGAGTTCTCCGTATCCTTCTTTTCCTCCTTCGCCTAAAGTCTATAGACAAAAAAATGAGGCTCTGATACCACCTGATGCAGACTCCCTATCCCTCCTCAGGGCTGCACGACCTCACAGTCAGGATCTTCTGGTTCGGGAGCCGAAATGGCTCTTCTGGTTCCAAATTGGAACCCTTCGAATGAACACACAGGTCCCTCACTAATGCTCGGTTGGCTTTTCCAAGTGCCAAGCGTGAGCTCCCACGACACACGACCAAGAGCTATGACCTTGCACTAAGACAAAAAGAGCACTTATCAGGGACCGTAACTTCACAAGTCAAGCATCTTATCCCTTCGTTCTTTGAACCCCCAGTGGACGAAATGCCGAAAATGTCCCGACGCCTATTCTTTCGGGTTTTCATGTTTCGTGAAACCTAGGTGCAAGGGATATCTCTACTCCTTGGAAATATCGGTTGTCGAAGTGTCGAAGTATCCTGGCGTTCGTTCTTTCGGGGTTTCGTGATTCATGGAATTGTGATGCAAGGGTCCCGCTCCCTTGTCTTTCGAATTCCCGGTTGCCGAAATACCGAAATGCCTTGGTGCTCATTCTTTCGGGGTTTCGCGATTCGGGGAATCGTGATGCAAGGATCTTGCTCCTCTTTCTTTCGGGTTCCTGGTTTCCGAAATACCAAAATTCCTTGGTGCTCATTCTTTCAGGATTTCATGATTCGGGGAATCGTGATGCAAGGATCCCGCTCCTCTATCTTTTGGGTTCCTGGTTTCCGAAATACTGAAATGTCGAAACGCTGAAAACTCAAGGTGCTTGACCAATGGCTCACAACACCCTCCAGCTCTACGGTCAGATCACTTCCCTGCCACTGACCTCCTCGTGACTCCACCTGATCCAACGACTCGCAGTATTTTGCGACTCTCCTCGAGATTTCTCCACCATTCATTCATATCTTCGAGATCTTCTCTCTGGGATCTACACAGTGTTAAAGTCTGTGCTCCTACCTCAAATCGGATGGTCCGCAGGATTCTCCACCACGATCTAACACTCGACGACGTTCTTCCTCCAGAGATTTTACTCACGCCAGACTTAGAAGATTTTCTAAGTCTTCGAAGACTCGGTCTTCGTTTCTTCTAGGGAATGAGTTCCTGGATTTCGATAACACTTTCTGAAGCATTATCCCTCCTGATCTTCACCTTGTGTAGGCCTCAGTTTCCCGTGCACTCCTTGCGTCTAAGAGATTCTGATAGCTCAAATCCAAGGGGTTTCTCACAAAGAGATTCCTCCCGATCTCTTGGTGTTCTCTCCTCACTCGATGCACACCTTGCAAAGCTTTAATGAAGAGAAACAATTGAAACTGGAAAAATAATAGTTCCATCCACTTGTTCATGTAAACAGGAAATGATAGGGAAAATGCACATAGTCCACAAACCATACATTTGGATCAATTTTCCATTATGTTATATTCACAAGTGCCCAATGGCTACATAATACATTCAAAATTACATTAACTCAAAACATTGAGATCTCCTGCTAACTCGTAGTTCTTTCTTATAGCCAAGTTCTCTCTGTATTCCAGCTCTCTCTAACTGGGTGTACAAACTTCTACATAACTCAAAAAATGTTTCTAGGGTTTCCCCTGGCTACTTGCCTACTCTAAAATTCATCCTATGCTATCTTAGTTCAGTTTCATTCCAGATCCGAAGTGGAAATTCCTGCTCTGTTTACAATTTCAAAACTTTGCCTCAAAGGGTAAAATTCAGCACCGGTTCATGCATGCCTCCAAAGGTGAATTTTTGGTGTTGAGTGGAGGCGGATTCCAAAATCGGTTGCAACTACCCACGCAGAAGTTCTGGAAGAACTCTCACGTGTTGAGTGGTCTCACCTTTTTGCACTTGCCAATGATGCTCCTGCATCACATAATTTAGCACATGGACTTGATCCTTTGCCACTTCCTCAATGTTTTTCCTCGCATCTCCTCTTCTACATGCCACTTGACTTTCTCCAAGATATTGTCATCGTCATTCCTATAGACATAATATAAAATGACGTCAATTCATTTGTAGATCACATACCTACATATCTTCTTCGCCTCAAGCGGGCTTATCAAATATCTCTTTGGGGATGGGAAGGAATTTCATAGCCCCAAAGTATTTCTAACCAGGGCCCTTGCCTATGGCATTAGGCACATCAACTTTGTTCCCTTCCAAGTCCATCATCTTGGCCCCTCCTTTGACATAATTAGGACTTCCAAGATCTAAGGTCGGAGCTTCCTAGTGCTCCTTTGCAATGTTCAACAAGAAAGGATCCTGGTGGATGTCTTATTTATAACCCGTGTTAGCCTCAATATTGATCTAGGCTCCATATTGTATCTTTTATAGAAGTTAAAAATCACATTTGGAAAAACAACCGATGATCCATTAACTTTGTCAACATGTCTTATCGCTAAATATTAAGCATTGTCTTGGCCTCAGCCTACTCCTCCATGAGATCCTCACCCATGTACTTAGTAAGAATATCATCATGTTTCTCCTTCTCCACAACAATGCATTCAATCACTTTCCCATCCAGAAGGGGCACATGGGAAATCGACTCTTGCTCTCTCTGTTGTTGGTTTCCCTTGTCCTGCTCTCCCATTTCTTCTGCCACATCCTTATCTTCCACGAATAGGATTGACTTAATAGCAATGACCTCACCACTCTTGATCATCAACTTGGTTTCCCTCTAGATAGACTCGATCCTCTGCCACTCTCAATTCTCTAGCCTACATCTCCTTCTCCGCGGACCTCTCGACTTTCTCCATGATATCGTTATTGTCATTGTTGTCACCATAATCATTGGTGTCAATTTGCTTGTAGATCATGTAACTAGACCTCCTATTCTTCACCTCGGTGGGCTTATTGAATAACTCTTTGACGTCAGGGAGGAATTTCTTAGTCACACTTGTACAATTGATTGTTGGAAGATGGCATGTTACAATCTTCCAACAACCAATTGTACAAGTGTGGCAGGGAAATTCCTCCCCAACATTAAAGAGATATTCGATAAGCCTTGTGAGGCGAAGAACATGAGGTATATGTATGCAATCTACAAGAAAATTGATGGAAGATGAGGTCTATGTATGTGATCTACAAGAGAATTGAAACAAGTTATTATGGTGACAATGATGACGAGAACAATATCTTGGAGAAATTAGAGCGGCTCGTAGAGGAGGAGATGCAAGCCATAGTGTTGAGGGAGTGGCAGAGGATCAATTCTATTTAGAGGCAATTCAGGTTGACAATCAAGAGCGAGGACATCATTACCATTAAACCAGTCCTATTTGAGGAATATGGTGATGTGGCGAAAGAAATGGGAGAGAAGGACAAGGGAAACCAACAGAGAGAGTGATAATTTATTGCCCATGTTTCCCTTCTGGATGAGAAAGTGATCGAGTGCATGGTTGTGGAGAAGAGGAAACATTATGAACTTCTTAGTAAGTACATGAGTGAGGATCTCATGGAGGAGCAGGTCGAGGCCAAGGAAATGCTTAATATTTAGCGATAAGACATGCTGACAAAGCTTATGGATCATCGATTGTTTTTTCAAATGTTCTCCTTAAATTATATTAAATATACAATATGGAGCTTAGTTCAATATTAAGGCTGACACGGTTTTATAATTAAGATATCCACTATGGTCCTTTCTTACTGAACAAGGAAAAGGGGCAATGGGAATCTCTGATCGTAGAGCTTGACAGTCCTATTCATGCCAAAGTAGGGGCCAAGATGACAGTCTTGGAAGGAAATGAAGTTGATATGCTTGGTGCCACAGGAAAGGGCCCCGATTATAGATACTTAGAGGCTACAAAATTACTCCCCATCCTTAAAGAGTTATTCGATAAGCCCCCTCAAGGCGAAGAATAGGAGGTGTAGGTATGCGATCTACAAACGAATTGACAACAGTTCATATTATGACTACATAAATGATGAGGACGATATCTTGGAGAAAGTAAAGAGACCCACAGAGGAGGAGATGCGAGGAAGTGGGAGAGAATCGATACCATGCACTACATTATGAGAGACACCGAAGAGTGGCCTATGTTTTTTCCCTCACAAAACAAAACCTCCACAAAATTTAACTGTGGAGGTTTGCATATGTAGATTGTGAATTAAATTGTTTTTCTTTTGACTACTATTGCTATCGTTGTTGCTACTATGCTCGACGTCACATAAAATCCTTTTTAGACACATATATATAGATAAAAAAATTAAAATATAAAACACAAACATATATAATTAATTTGTATTTGTCAAAAATTGAAAATAGTTTCTATTTAAAAAAAAAGTGAAAAAGTAAGCGATGCTCTTAACAAATATATATGCACCACATCTAGTTCTCCTTATTAGAGATAAGGAAAGCGATGCTCTTAACAAATATATATGCACCACATCTAGTTCTCCTTATTAGAGATAAGGCACTGAACATACATATGTTAAATATAATGCACTGGTGCGTCATTGTTAGTCGAGCACCGATATCTATAGCGGTGCATTGTGATACATAGAGCACAGGTTAAGGGTTTGGTGTTAAACAACGCAATGCACTGGGTTATATTAAACACATCAACTCTCTATGTTAGTTCGAGAAACAAACATTTTTAACTGGTGCATTGTTTTTTCATGACGCACCGTTAACAGACGCATTTTACAATGTGCACCGTAATGATAATTTTTTAAACTATTTTGTTGGGTACAACTTACTTAATCGCCCCAGTGCATTTCATTTAAAGTAACACATCGACACTTTATTTGAGATTTGTATGCGTTGATACCGATGCATTTGTATTATAATGCACCGGTGACAGGGAATACCATAAAACAAACTGAGATGATAAATTATCATGCATTTTGCTCACTGTGTTGTAGTATACATTATCGATGCATTTTATTGATTTGATGCACCGTGGAGGAAATTTATGTTTCAAAACCTTATCGGTGCGTTCAATTAATAAAACAAATCGGTGCATTTATCTCAATTGGCTCACTTCCTAGCATCTTAGCGGTGCTTACATAAGACGCACTGCACTGCAAATTTGTGAAAATTTGGCTCGGTGTTGTGCTCTTTACATTACCGGTGCATTGTTTTGATCCATCCATACCAACCGATGAAATTGTTGAATATGAACTTACATGGTGTGATGTGTTAATATAAACCCACCAATGCTACCATGTTATTGGAGCATTGATGTTTTGTTTAACAGTGCGTTATGTTGTCAACAACACCAATTATAGGGTGTCCATTGAAATGACACATTGAGTCGGTGCGAGGTGTTGCTATTAACACATTGGTACCACCGTGATAGTGGAGCACAATCCTTTTGTTCCTCAGTGCATTGTAAATGCGAGTGCACCAGGAATGAGGTGTCCAATGAGACGCCCCACTATGAAAATTTTGGAAATATATGTTCTGGTACGTTTTTGTATACAGTGTTGGTGTGTTGGATTACAATGGTTGCACCACTACGTTAAATTTTATAAATTGTTATGGTAGAGGTATACTTAGTTAAGTGAAATGTACTGGTGTGTAATGTTAAATGACATCGATATGATTTATTCGGTGTGTATTTTTTTATAAAGTATGACGATGTGTTTGAACATTGACTTACTAAGGCGATATTTTTTTGGTACGCCCCGACATAGTTAAAATTGTGCACCACTAGGTTAAATTTTATGTATCGTTGAGCTAGCAGTGTAGTTAATGAAGTGTAATGAGTTGGTGCATGTATGAACCTTATTTGCACTGGTGACGGGGCATTCCAAAGGACACACTGTTTTATTTTTTAGTAATTTATCGCGGTGCACTAGATTGAATGACATCGATGTGAACATATATGAACGCGTTGGTAGCGATGCTCACTGTGTACTTAACAGAGTATGCACTAGAGGTGGTGCTCACTGTGTATTTAACACAGTACACACTGCTTTGGGGCAAGCTAAACCATTCAGGCGCACCGACTGAAAAAGAAAAAGAAAATTGAAAAAAATGTGAAATTTCAAGCTAAATTCTAATTTTGATTGGATTAAAATGCAAATAGGAAGGTATTAAATAATTTAACTGGTCTCTTTTGTCTTAAAGAGTAACAATTGCAATATTGAGAGGAAATGAAAATTCATGGTAATTTCAAAAATTTGGAAATGTGTGGAATCCACCAATGGAGTTATCTTAGTCGGTGTAGAGCACCAGAAACAGAGTGCCTTAGGAATAAAGGTGAACACCTGTGCTTACTTGAGAGTTTGGAAGCACAAGATGCATTGTGTTAGAGTCTTATATTTCATAGTATCAGATGGTGATTGAATATTTCTCCTTCAATGACCTTATGTTGTAAATAACATTTCCTTCTGGAAATGATTTCCAAAAAAAAAACAGATAAAAAATAATGAAAACAAAAAGAGGGTATAAAAGAAAATAAAATAAAAGAAAAAAAAAAAAAAACAAGAAAACCCCATCAATAGAAAAATAAAGTTTGAATCATATAGTCTAATCATGATCAAACATTTTTTAAATTGTTGTTGTTAGGTTAGAGAATTTTAGCCAAACTATCTAATCTTGGCTAAAGTAGTTAGGTAAAGGAATGAATTAATCCAATTGCTTAAGTTGGATTAATGAGTTAGATGCATAGGATAGAAGATAGGTTAGGGGAATTTTCCTTTAAGAGAAAATTGAAATAAAAATAGGTTAGTTTAGCCTAGGAAAAATAAATTAGAATGCAAAGATTTCAAAAAGCTAACTTTGGCTTTATATGTATTTTTATCCAAAGTTCAGAAGTTGACAAGACATTTTGTCTTGTAGCGCATAAGTTTCGTGCAGATCCTCCTCGACACCACCATACCGTACTCGATCGACGACCCTCAATCACTTTCGACCCCCACAACCTACCTACCTTTATCAACGGAGGGGGGGGGGGATTCAAAAAGTGGTTTTCCCCGCTCCAGTCCCACATAACGTGGCGCCTCCTCAGTGTTTCACACCCCACTCATATTTCCATATACTGCTGACCCCCCCTCCGAAATCTATCTAACCTAATCCTGATACCCTTCATTTTCCCCGCCGCTACTACCCTCTTCCTACATGACAACTATCCCACACAACATACCCATTAGCCAATTAAACCCTTCCCTGTGACCATTATTTGTCCTGTAACGGTCCTGCACCCTAACGGATTTCTTTTTGCATATAAAAACCCCTCGTTTTCATCCCATTACAATATTTGTTGACTAAGCCCCCATGAAGACCGTGTCGAGCTAAGTTGTCAAACTACCATCACCATCTCTCACTGTCAATAGGTGAGATTTCTTTCGGTAATTAAAACATTGCCATCCTTTTACTGTTGATTTGGTCAATTATGGATCCCAAGGAAAAGTTTGTCGATGCCTCTGAAAACTCAATGATTCCCCTTCCCATCGACCTGGACCATATTCCTATGGTAGAAAAAGACTACAAAGTTGTAGAGCTGAGGTGCAAATTTGATTTCTTTGAATTACACTCCTAGATGAAAGAAATCTTCCTCGACTAGAACGATGAAATCGGTCTCTGGGAATCCAATTTTCCCCTTTACATGTTTCCTCAGACTTATCCTTTCCCAGAATTTTTCCTCAAATGCCAAGCCAATTATCTTTCAGGCCAAAGAGCCATTGCTTCTCCCACTGGTGAAATATTGTTCACAATTACCCCTGAGATAATTGACCAAATGCTACAGATCTCTCAAAGTGACTCAACCACCCTTTTCTCTGTCGAATCCCTAAACAAATTGTACCAGAAAACCCATATTTTTGAGATTTTCCTCCCTAAATATGCCCAATTGCCCAAGAAAAATCCACCATACCCCTATCTATTTTTTCAGGGAAAGCTAACTAGATTATTTCCATCCTCTCATGTTTGTTAGGTTATTATTCTGATGAATGGGTAGATGAACCTATTTTAGGTTTTTTGTCCATATTTTCTACATAAGAAAAAGTTTCCGTGAAGTTCGATTTCAGTCAATTTCTGGTTGATAGCATTCATGAGCAATTCCTTAAGTTTCCAAATGAAGGGATGTTCAAGTATTCTTCCATTTTGGTTTACATGTTCCTATTCTATCAAGCAGAGTGGTTTCCTTTTGCAGTCCAAAATCTAAATGAACAAGGAAGCCCACAATCTGTCATATTTTGGACTTCATTGGTGAGGAAGAACTCAACATAGTATAGTTTCAAAGATTTCATAGATCAATTCATCCATCCAACTACTTGTTTGTTGAGCAGTAGCACATAACCTAGGGTTAGTGAAGAAATTCATAAGGTTTTGCACCTAATTTATCAAGCCAAGAAAGGTGAATGATATTTATACCAGAACTATATAGAAATCAGGGTGTATGGATGTGAGCTGCCACCATACAAATTGCCTAAATACTTCCCAATGGGGATTTTTTCATTGGAGTACATAAGGAAGATGATAAATTCAAATGAAATTCGTTTTGATCTACCATTCGAAAATAGTCTAGTCATAACCAAAACTGAATTTTTTGTGGATGAAACAATATTAGATCAAGCTATTCCCCAACCCATTACACTTGGAAGACAATCTCTTGAATTAGATATTGATAAAAAAATCCTTCAAAATTTTGAGAAGTTACAAGATCTAGCATTAGACTTTGATCAAGATTTACATGAAGTCTATATTCAACATCCTGTTGAACTTTCTGCCCTTACCATTTATGCATCATCTATTAATCCTCAATTGGTTCATCCTATATATACTAGTCATGCTTCTTCTGTATTTTCCACTACCTCTCCAACAAATTCACAGACAATGATCCAACCTATTATAGGAGTTCCTTCATCTCCACCTTCCACAATTTCATCTGTTATCCATCCTCCTATACCAATCATGGAAGCGAGATATGCTTCCCTTGTTTTGGATACTCCTTTACATAATATGCCCCAAGACTATCAAACTAGGAGACCTTAGTTTGATAGCACTGGAACTATGAATTCACAACAATATGTTGATAAGATGAATGACTTATTTGACCTACAAGAAGTAGACGAGGAAGATGTCAAAATGATATTGTTTGCCCAAAGTTTAAATGGACAAGTCAGAAAATGGTTCAAAGCCTTACCAACTGCTAGTCTAAATGACATTATTTATTTCCACCAATCATTCCTTAACAGATGGGAAGTTAAGAAAAATACACTTCAAATTCTATTTGAATATAAAAGTATTAAAATATCCCCTAGGGAAAGTGTGCAGGACCATTGCACTAGATTTAATAATATTTATGATGCAATTCCAACAAACATTAAACCCCCACAAGGTTTATCTTTGATTAAATTCCCTGATGGTTTTGATGTTGATATGTCTTATCAATTGAGAGAAAGAAACTCTGCAACCTTGCAAGCGATGCAGAGAGATGATGTAAGTGTAGAGGCTAATTTGTTAGATAAGAGGGCTAGACAGAGAACAAAGAAGAGAGTAACCATAAAATAAGAACTGTCTACCTCTTATGTTGATGCTAAATTAGACTCTTTAGTCAAAACTATGGAAAGGATGATAGACAGGTTAGACATTGTTGATAGGACTCCTCCTAGAGAAAATCAACCTGGTCCCCAAATTAGAAATCCTAATTTTAGGAGAAATCGACCCCAAATCAGACAAAGATAACAAAGAGAACAAAAAGGTCCAGATCAAAAGATCGGACCTCCTTTTCAAAAAAATTATGTTGATAAAGGGGAAGAAATAGTTGATGGCCTTGATGATGTTCACATCAATTTAATGGGAATAAATGATAATGATTATATATTTCTCATTTAAGAAGAATAATATCGTTTCCTTCTTTCACAAACTGAAATTGATTAGGAAGAATTAGATAAACAAGCTTTTGAAAATGAAATTATGGAGGTCCATAAGCAGTATAATCTGAGGAGTAAGAATTCAACTGATAAACCCACCTATAAAACTTCTGATAATTCCATTTAAAAGACAGTTAGCACATCAACCAAAAAAAATCTTGATATTCCCCCTAAAAAAAACACAAAAGTTCCAACCAAAAGAACATATGATTTTGTCTCAAAAGCAAATCAAATTGATATTCCCTCTACCTAACAACCCAAAGATACTTCACAAAAGGATGTTGTTGAGAAACAAGATTTTTCTAACCAAAATAAAACTCAAACATCATTCAACTTTGAAAATGAATTAACAAAACTCAAGATACCCATTCCTTTAATAGAGCTTATGAATAAGAATGCATATAGATCACAAGTGATAAAAGCTCTGAACATAGAGGCAGGTACAGATACAGTAAATGTTGTTGTTGATCAACCAAAACTATTATTTGGGCATGAAGTTGATAGAAAATCTAAAAATAGAGTTGTACCCCCATTCTACATTAGTTTAAACATTCATGACAAAACTTTGCACAATGCCATGCTTGACTCTGGTGCTTCACATAACCTTATGCCTAAAACTATTATGGAAAAAATGGGACTTGATATCACTAGATCATACAAATATTTGTATTATTTTGATTCAAGCAAAGTAAAATGCATATGTCTCATTAAATATTTGTGTGTTACTTTAGCACAAATACCAGCCAAGAGTTTGGTAATGGACATAGTTGTCTCTGATATACCTCCTAAATATGGCATGTTATTTTCTCACTCATGGGGAGATAAGTTACAAGGAACCCTTCAAATGGACATGTCTTATGCTATCATACCATTGGTTAGTCAACATAGGAGATTATATAGGGAAACAATGATGAAATACATGGTCAGTAGTCAGGATAAACCACACAATTATCCCTTATATTCTGTTCATTCAAACCTTGATTCTTTCATTTTGTATAATGATGGAGACATAGGAGAACAAATTTCCAATTTAGAAAATGATGTTTATAACATTGAAGAGGACAAAATAGTTTTTGAAGAAGACAAAACAGTAATGGTGGAATCTGATAAACAAAATGAACCTCTATGGAGTTTATATTTTGATGGGGATGTTAGTAAGGAAGGGTCAGGAGCAGGTGTGTGGGTCTCAAATTAAAAAACAAGCCATTCAGAAGGTCATTCCTACAAGCTAAATTTTCAATGTACCAACAATATAGCTAAATATGAAGCCTTAATGCTAGGGTTACAACTGTTAAAGAAGCTTGGTGCCAAGATAATTTTGATTCAGGGTGACTCTGAAATAATAATAAAACATATCAAAGGTGAATACTATGCTAAAAACCCAATATTGTGAGCTTACAGGAATGTTGTCCTAGATTTTATGGAATGCTTTATTGAGTATGACTTGTCAGGAATTCCCAGAGACCGGAAAATTCTAGCTGATGGTCTGGCTACCTCAGCAAGTACGTGTAAAATACCCTTCCATCCTAATCGCCAATACACAGTTGAAGTAAAGAACAAACCAACTGTCTCATATAACATGAGATATTGGCAAGTCTTTGGAAATGATGAACAAATTGAAAAAAAAATACAATTAAAAAATGAATTTGAATGTGCCAATATAGATGCAGATTTTGATAATGAAGAAGAAAATGTGAATGAGATAGATTCAAAAGAAATAGATAAAAAACAAGAAGATTTGGAAATTTTGCAATTGAAGGATAATGTTTTTCCTAGAGGGTTAGTCCCTTTAGAGGAGTTGTTTGATTTTGATGATGTATCCAAAAAACCTAAAATTGAACCTACTGGAAACGAAGTTGAAGATTGCAACATAGAAAGTGAACAAGAAAAAAAAATGATTAAACTATTTAAATCGTTACCCCCTGCTCAAAAGAAGAAATACATAGACTTGTTCAAAGAATTCATAGATGTTTTTGCATGGAGTTATGAAGATATGAAATCTTATGACACCAGCATTATAAAACATAAAATTCCTATAAAAGAAGACCAAAAACCTTTTAAATAGAAATTTAGGATGATTCATCCAAAGTTGATGCCTCTGATTGAAAAAGAGATAAAAAATATGTATGATCTGATCAATTAGATGTCTGTGGTGAGTATTTTCAGCAATGTTAGGAAAAACCATAGTGTTGCTAATGGATTTTCGACGTTTCAGATCCATATCACAATCCATTTTCAAGACAAAAAACCTTAAATTTTGAAAAAATTAAATTAAATTAATTAAAATTAGGGTTCTCTCTAGCCGACCTTTAAGCTTTCTTCCTTCCCTTTAGTATTTATATTAAGATTCTCTCTTCAAATTATAATCCAGGCTTCTTGTCCTGAAGATGGATCCTCATATGGATCCAAAACGTCGACAATCCATTAGCAACACTGTGGTTTTTTCAAAAATTGATGAAGATGTATGATGCTAAGATCATTGTCCCATTAATATTTTCTAAGTGGGTATCAAATTTAGTTCCAACTAGGAAAAATAGTGGGGAAATTAGACTTTTCATTGATTTTAGAAAACTCAATAAAGTCTCTCTCAAAGATAACTACCTCTTGCCTAAAATGGATCATATTTTGTAGAAGGTAGTTGGGTCCAGTAGAATTTCTTTATTAGATGGTTTTTCTTGTTACAATCAAGTTTTAGTCCATCCTGAAGATCAAGAAAAAACAACATTTACCACACCTTGGGGTACTTTCATGTATGTGAAAATGTCTTTTGGCTTAATGAATTTTGGAGCTACATTTCAAAGAGCAATGGATATTACTTTTGTAGATGAACTGGATAGGTTTATTGTTATATACCTTGATGATATCATTGTTTTTTCAAAAACAGATGAAGAACATTTGCTCCATCTGAGAAGATTTTTTGAAAAATGTAGGAAATTTGGAATTTCTCTTAACCCAAAGAAAACATTATTTGGCTTAGAAGAAGACAAACTACTAGGTCATATCATCTAAAAAGATGGAATCAAAATTGATCCCACCAGAATTGAATCTATTCAAAAGATAGATCATCCTGAGAATATAAAAGAACTCCAATCTTTCATTGGCAAAATAAACTTTCTAAGGAGATTTATCCCTAATCTGGCAGAACTTCTAAGAAATATAACAAACATGTTGAAGAAAGACACAAAAATAACCATAGAAGCAAAACATTCATTTGATCAAGTGAAACAAGCCTTAACACAAGCCCCTATGTTGATCAACCATGATTTCACAAAATATTTCCTCCTTTTCTCATTTGCCTCTGAGCATACTATTGTAGTAGTGCTCTTGCAGAAAAATAATGTAGGCCATGAACTGCCTATTGATTTCTTTAGTCAATCCTTGAGAGATGTTGCACTGAAATACAATATCATGGAAAAACAAGATTTTGCTCTGGTAAAAGCAATCAAATATTTTAGAGACTACATCCTTCATTCACATATAATTGCTTATGTCCCAAACTCTGTGGTGAAAGACATTCTGACCCAAAATAGTCCTGATGGGAAAAGGGGTAAATGGATTGATTTTATCCTTGAATATGATATTGAAATCAAACCTACGAAGCTCATTAAGGGTCGGGGATTAGCTAAATTAATGGTTGAGTCTAATTTTTATGCTTTGGATATAAATTTTCTAGCTGCACTGAATGAACAAGAAGAGTTGGTGACTCCACAAGTTACAGAGGATTTTTCAACCTCTCCCTAGTATGCATACCTAATTTTTGTCTTACCTCATTTACAAGCTCCTCCTGGTTTGACCAAGACTAAAGCTAGGTTTCTTAAACTCAAAGCTATGAAATATTGTATTTTGGATGACAATTTATATTGGAAGGATGCTGGAGGAATTTTACTAAACTGTTTATTGAAAGATAAGGTAGATAAATTTATGCAGGAATTTCATGAAGGAGTTGTGGTGGACACTTGTACTGGAAGACCACTGCCAACAAAATCCTAAGAGATGGTTTTTACTGACCAATCTTATTTACAGATGTTCATAAGAAAGTTACCTCATGTCATAAATGTCAAATTTTTGAAGGCAAAAGGAAATTGTTGCCTTTACCCTTGAAACTGATTTTTGTTGTAACTCCTTTTCAATAGTAGGGTTTGGATTTCATTGGAGAAATCCATCCACCATCATCAGGAAAACAAAAATGGATCCTCACAGCCACTGATTATTTTACTAAATGGATTGAAGTTGTACCTACAAGGCAAGCCATTGATGTTGTGATTATTAGATTTTTAGAAACTAATATTCTTTCAAGATTTGGATGTCCCGGGAAGATTATCATTGATAATGCAACATCATTTAAATCAAAGAAGATGGTGGAGTTGTGCAACAAATATCAAATTACTTTAGGACACTCTACTACCTATTACCCTCAAGGGAATGGATTAACAGAGTCTTCCAACAAAAGTTTGGTTAATATCATCAAAAAGTTGTTGCAAGATAACAAGAAGTCATGGCACAACAAGTTGGTCAATGCATTATGTGTTGGCATACTTACTACTAAGAGATCAATTGGCATGTCCCCATACCAATTGGTATATGGAATGGATGTTGTTTTTCCCACTTCTTTAGGTGTCCTTGTCATGAAAATACTGCAGGAAGAACAAGTAGAACCAAATGACATCTAGAGGAGAATAAATAAAACCATACAGCTGCAACAATCCAAATAAGAAGTCTACAATAAAACTCAAGTGATCCAGAAGAACATTAAGAAGATCTATGATAAAAGAACCAAGGCTGATGATTTCTATATAGGAGATAAGGTACTGAAATGTAACTACCCCATCGTTATGACTACAAGCGACGCAAGCAAGTGCAATTTTTTTTTGTTTTTAGGAAGGAAGGCAACGACGAAAAAAGTTAAACCACACATCTTGATGATGAACACAACACACGCAGATCAGGCAGCAGACAAAAACAACTCAACACACTAGCACATCAAACAACTGGGTGAAGCATGCGAAAATCAAAGACAGATAGAAACAACTACCCGCCCGACATAAAGACGACAATGCCTACAAGCTAAAGGAAAACATCCACAGTCCCGACACAATGGCCTCGACGACCAGTAACTTGAAACCTCTATGGCACACAAATCAACACATGAAGGCATGACAACCCACACACCAACATCAGCTACAACGAACAAACGCCCACAACGGGAAGCACAGACTCCGACTAAGTTATCATTCGCCTCTATCCATTAGGGTGCACAATGATCCCCTCATCAGGAATAATGTCGTTTCCAGGTGATAGGTGTGACAATAACCCTGGCACAACATAACCTATTTGGACCACAGACTCAAGACAAATCCAACGTGCTAGGAGACCGAAATAACTGACAAGAAGACAATACCCAGACACCCAAGCAACAAGTCGACATGACGCAAGATGAAAACACTTGATTTAAATTGCACGCATGATTGGAGGATTCTTGTTTCCTACAAGGTAACTTGTATGGTGAAACAACTATGACCAACCACCCCTTCCAGCTCGACCTAAGGCGCAAGGCACATATTTTCCAATTAACTGTTAGCTATTAATTGTTTTAGTTGATAAAACTACTAATCCCTCGACCATTAAGCTTGCATAAGATAATCAACTATTACGCCAACAAACCATTATGTCTAACGGTCCTATCAATCCAACATTTACAGCTCTGTCCAACAAATGATAATCCTATTATGTTTAATAAAAATCAATAAACCTTAAAACTTTTGCATCATAACATTAATAATTATTATTTCTTATAATAGTCTATTTCTATTTTCTTCCAGCTTCAAATTACTTAAACGGGTAAATTAGTTAAGGCATTTAAGTGTAAATAAAAAGTTGGATTAAAGGTTCCTCGATGAAGAAGGTTTATGTGAATTTGTTCTTATTGAGAAAACAATATAAATCATTGGCCAACAATTTATGCTATTGATGTCTAACATAAAGGGTAATGATGTATACCAAGGAGTGGTATCGCTATCTATTAACCATATGAGACTTCTTATAAATATATAAACGCAATCAACCAACCATAGAGATATTGTTGTTTAATACTATATATAAAATTTGTTGTCACTAGCTGTCTAATACTATATATTAATTGTTGTCTAAACTATATCGCCATCCATTAAACTTGAAACAATAAAGTTCGTTGTCTTAAGTAGCAGTAGGGGTATCATGTTGGATTCACTGTCTGAGACAATATAAATTCGCAGTCTGAAACAAGATAAATTCGCAATCTGAAACAAGATAAATTCGCAGTCTGAAACAATATAATTTCATCGTCTGAGACAATAAAAATTCGTTATTCCCTAAGCAATACAATTTGATGTCTTAAAAGAAAAAATTGGAACAATCATATGCGTTGTCTAATAAATAATCTAATTAAATTGTTGACTATACAATTCGTTGTCCAGCATTCATATACACACATATTTCATTTATATTGCAATTAAACACTCGTTTATTATCAAATTCGTGGTCAGGATCTATATGCAACAACCAACACAGTCGCAGTCACGCTCAGCCAAATCATTGTTATTCATATGCAAACGTTTTCCATTAAGTATTCAATGTTGCATGTTTAACAATATATAGACAACTTTATAATAAATTCGCTGCCAAATATCTATATAAATCTATACAATATAATGTTGTCTATTTAATATAATGTTGTCTAATAAATTTATGACTTTTGCAGACACCCAATATATAAATTATTTGCTATTAAAACACCACCAGTTACACAAGAGAAACACCACCAAATGTGCAGTAAAAACACTACCCATTACACAATAACTAGGCCCCCATTTACATAGTAGATACACAAGCATTACAGAGCAATTTTGTAGTCTCTATATTAAAGTGAATGCAGACTTCTCAAAACAAAACGCAGGCACACAAGTAACATCGTAGTCAATGCACAATAAATTGGCAGTCTCTATATTAAGTGGACGAAGACTTATAAAAAAAAAATGCAGGCACACAAGTAACATCGCAGTCAATGCACAGTAAATTCATAGTCTCTATATTAAGTGGATGCAGACTTATCAAAACAAAACACAGGCGCCAACATAATATCATAGATTAAATAATTGTTAATGTTGTCATTTAAATCCATGAAACCGCAGGGTAAATAAATGAAGTGGTTGTGTAATATGATAAATATAAAATCGTGGTGTTATATCGCCAAGATAAATCAAGGTTGGATGTTGGGTAAAATGCCCAGAAAATCGAATTGAATGCTAGAATGTGCAAGGAGAAAATCGTGGTTGAAAAACATAGAGATTTATCCCACTCAAACGTTGGGGTAATGATGATCAACAAGTAGAGATTAACAAGTGTAAGCAATAAAAAAAAATGAAGAGTAATACTTCACAATGGTAAGTAATAAAATGCAGAGATTAAACAATTTACCAATCTAAGCGCAGTGGTACTCAATCACAAAAATGCAAGATTAATCATTCAAGGCAGAGTTGATCCTTCAAGGAAGGGCATAGGTACTCATTCAAAAGAAATGCAGAGATATTCAAACAAGAAAATGCAAAGATTACTCAATCACAAGGAGGCGCAAAGACTAATCATTCAACCACGAATCAATCAAATGCAGATATAATTAAGGGGTAGACAACTGGGTAAAATTATCCTTCGCTCGTCATCCATGCACAGAAAAGCGGGGCATTAGAATCTATAGGTCTTTAAAAACCGAAGTGACGACCATCAATTCGGCTCTTGGCCAACTTCTCAAGCATGGACTGATGAACTAGGGATAAGGGTGGAAGATAAAGCATAATCTCTTAATAATAATCAATAAAAACCCGCACAGATAAGTTATTCAAATTAGAAGTTGGGTTCGCCAAGGGAAAACCATTCAAAAAACAAAAAGCAAGGGGATTACAATACCGTAGGAAAGCAGGTGCAAGACAACGCATGGAAATGAAATCTTAAATCAAGCACAGAGAAATAATATGTGTAAATTTAATTTCATTGCAAGTAATAATTAAACTGGCGTACCTTAGCCAAACACGACTGCTCAGTAGTTTTTGTCTCGCATGCGCTCTATTCAGCTTCCACTTGTCGATCGATGTGACCTCATCAGTACCTCCCAACCAACACTAGGGGTACTCTTCTTCCCCCTGAGCCCTGTGAGCCGCAAAGGGGCCACGCACCCAATACCAGAGAAACGCTAGCACCCAGCTCACCTCGCAATGTCGAGCTACCACTCATTACCCGAGCTGGGTATCCTAACTCCCACAAGATAAGTTCAGTCAAAACAAAAATTCAATAGCGTAATGTTATGCATAAAGATGAGATCCATACTCCTCCTCCATCCTTTTTATAGAGTTTTAAAGTGATTTCTTTCCCAAATTCCCATTTAATTTCTTTTTCATTATTTTAATAAGAAAAACCTTCCCCGTACACATGTCACCCATCCCCCTAGTTCACTAGCATATTTGGGCCATTTTGCGACGTTATTTCGTTGATATGGCGACGAATCTAGAGTCTCTGAAACGTCAATTTATGTGACGTGGCATTTTCGACGAACTTGATCAAACATCAAAAAAGAGACAATATAAACAAACAATGTGAAACCAATTTTTCGTCTAAATTGTGATAACAACTTTTATAGCAAAAGAAATGCATCAATAGAAGTTGTCGTCGCATATGCGACGACAACTTTTCATTGTTTATATAGCTAAACCGTCACATCAATAGAAGTTGTCATCGCCTATTCGACGACCACTTTTTGTTGTTTATGTAGCTAAACCGACGCATCAATAGAAGTTGTCGTCGCCTATTCGACAACAACTTTTTGTTGTTTATGTAGCTAAACTGACACATCGATATAAGTTGTTGTCGCCTATTCAAAAACTTTTTGTTGTTTATGTAGCTAAACCGACACATCAATAGAATTTGTCGTTGCCTATTCGACGACAACTTTTTGTTGTTTATATAGCAAAACCGTTGCATCAATATAAATTGTCGCCGCATGGGCGATGACAGCTTTTCGTTGTTTGTATAGCAAAACCGTCGCATCAATAAAATTTGTCGTCGGATATGCGACAAC
>ML823264.1:107381-121715 GCA_009831015.1 Picea engelmannii | reverse complement strand
ATCATTAGTATTATTTTCTTAAAGTGCTCAAAAATGTGCTTTACAATGCTCAAATTGACCAACAGACTGCTCCAATGGATTCAGAGCGTCCAAAAACCCCTAACTGGGCTTTTTCGACACCTCGTTTGGCCAAAAAACAAAGAAGTTAGGATTCCTGGAAGTCCCCCTTTCAAGCTTGTTGTCTCTGCATCTACAAATTGCACCCCTGTACGTTCAACCTAGCACACACGCTTATTTAAGCATAAAAACCTGGCATCGAACGCAACTGTGCGAACTGTAGGACGGCTATGGGCATGCCATCCCCTAACCGTCAAACTCGTGGGCACATGTGGGTCATAGAACCGACAGCATAAACAAAAAGGGCTAACTTTTAAAAACCAACTTCTCTGTGCACTCCGTGGCATGGTCACATGTCACAGGTTATGTGACCGGAGGCTTAAATACATAAACCCCACGCGTTTGAACTGTGGTCATGTGTTTGAGGGTTGTGCAATCGGGGGCTGGGCTTCGTTTGTAACACAACTCCCACACAAACAATATGGTAACGGTCCTAAGTGTAAAAAAATAGAACCACGGGTCAGGGCTAAACCCCGGCCCTACCCCCCCACCATATAAAACATTACATTAATTCAAATATATTCCAATGCATATAGTTAACAAGGAACAACGCGTAGCCCATTGGCAAGGCGGAATTTGCAAAGGCTTTGATCGGTGGGGGAAGTCCGGGGTTCGAATCACACAGACTCCATATAGTTTTGAGCCAATACCCAATACAATGGTGCCACGTGGCAACCCATGACTGGGCCACGTGGCACTCAACCAGAAACCAAAAACTGCCACGTGTCGAAACATGATTCATCCAACTGCCAGCCAATCCGAAACTGCCACTTCAGCTCTGCCATGTCAATGTACGAACGTACAGTCTCTGCCACGTTAGCCTGTACGGACTACCTAGTCAGTGTCCTTTTTTTTTACCTGTTTGGAGATTCGAACAGATCACGATATCTCTCACTCCCGATGTCCATTTGAACCCAAACGAGTTGAGTTGGGTTCGCAATGACGACGCCTATGCTCTCATCCGATTTGAAGCGATTCTAAGCACTTTGAATTTTTGAGCAAAATTTGATCCCCTGATCAAGAAAGGAATTAAATTAAAGTACTCTGCTAGTTATTACCCACAAGGAAACGGTTTGGCAGAATCAACTAATAAAAATTTGATCAAAATTATCAAGAGAACGGTCTTCGAAAACCATAAAAATTGGCATAACGCATTGTTAAACGTAATTTGGGCTGATAGAGTAACTCCTAAAACTGTTGTGGGTAACTCAACTTTCTTTCTTGTTTACAGCAGGGAGGTGATTCTTCTGCCACGTGTCCTTTTTCCATCTCTGCAGTTATCGTAGAAATTACAGGAAGAAGACTACCCCCCTTTGGAGAGTTGAATTAACACTTTGTTAAAATTAGAAGAAGTGAGGGCTCAAGCAAAACGGAAATTGGAACAACATCAACTCATTGTTAAAAGTTGGTTTGATTCCAATTCTACCTCTGACAGAAATTTTGAGGTAGGTGACCTTGTCCTAAAATGGGACAAACCTCATGAGGGAAAAGGAGAGCATACAAAGTTTCATAACTTGTGGTTGGGACCATTTTTAATTGCTGAGAAATTGGGTCCCAGTTCCTTCCGATTACAAAATTTAGAGGGGCATCCAGACACCTTTCCAGTGAATGGCCAAGCTTTGAAAAGGTACTTTGCCTGATGATGCTCCCATGTACACTGTGTAAATATTTTCTGTTTTGTTTGTTGTTTGTTTTTCTTTGCTAGTTTGTTTTGATTTTTCCTTTATGCTTATTGGTCTTTCTTTTTGAAACACACATGCCTGCATCATGGGTTAGCTTAGATGAAGAGAATAGAAACATTTCCCCTATATAATGACTGTTGAAAGTTGTTTAAACATCAATTGTGGTATTTCTCTGAATTTGCATCCATGTTGAAGATAATTTGTTGTTTGGAAAACGTTTCTTGATTTCAATTTGCAACTGAAGATATTCACGATCATCTATAAAAAATTCTTTTTATGCTATCCCTATTCCTTAAGAGAACAACTCGAAAATGTCTCCTTTCTCTTGAAAGTCGATTTTATTAACAAACTATTTCTAGATCTTAATGAACGACAGCTAAGAAATTTCTTCAAGGTCTGTAATTTACTAAGATGTGTCCAAAAACCAGGATTTTCAGCGTCACCCCGCTCTATTAAATATATTTAAAACTAAATAAACCTTCAGAGAGTTGTGGGAAGTGCTTGTAAGCCTACCGAGATACTGAACATGTCTGCTGGCAGTGGGTAAATGCATGCATGATGCCAAGATAACTTCGCCGGGGTACTGAACAGGCCCGCTGGTAGCGAAGCAATTTCAGGTAAAAGAAAATTCTCGAATATGGATTCTTTTTTACCTTAAATGTCCTTCGTTCTGATCTAGAACTTCTTGGCAGGATACAGATAGCAGAGTGGGTTAATTGACATCCCTGTCGAGGCTATGGATGCCTGCTGGCAGTAGCGACCCTGTCAACAATATTGTAGATTTTAACTTTAATATCATAACTCTCTTTTGTTAAGATTGTCATCAGTTTTCGTCTCTTTAAAATAACAATAATCTAAAACTGGAATGCATTATAATTATTTACGATGTTCAGACAACGTTTCAGTTGTTTTCGATTGGAAAGTTTATCTAACTATCCTAATCTGAACTCATTCATTTGGCAGAGATAACTGCTTCTCCCAGCATGTCGCCATTTTTAGCAGCAGTGATATAATTACTATCGTTTGTAAGATACCTACACAGGGTCTCTAAATTTTCATTACTTGTCATGAGCATTCTCACTAATCGACACTTGTCACTTGTCACTTTTTACATATCTTCTTTTCGATTTTTGTTTTCATGACTGTAAGCATGAAAACTCATGGCTGGAATTGACTTTTTGTTTTCATTTGTGATTAAAGGAAGACTGCTCATGTGGTTTGTTATAGAATTGTCATATTTTTTGCTATGAACATGATTGTTCTCCTTGTTTATAACCCCTTGGTTCTAAACAATGCCTTGGTTGCACAAGTGAAAGACCTCCTTTCATTAATATTTAATTGATATTGATGGAGTTTTGATTCATGAAACTTTGAATTATTCCATTGTTATTCGATGCACTTATCTTTGTGGTCAAACTATGAATGCACATATTTTGCTTTTAAAGTGTTCTGATCCTAGTACGTACCCATGCCAAGGTGGCATACAGAGTACAACATGCCATTAATCTTCTGTGTGGTCTCGAGATTCATGATTTTGCTCCCACACATGGTGATTAATGCCTCTGCCTACCATTTGAACTGTCATAGCATTGTTTTGCTGAGGCTTGGGGCTATGGCTCTGTGGCTTTTTATCAAACCCTACCTGTGAATTCTGTGTTGATTCCCTTCTATTCTCCATGGCTCCAGTGGTAAGGATTGAGCCCAATGGCATCCAAACCTTGCTATCGTATGATAATTCTAGGGACGATTTAGAAAGGAATGGTTGGCGTTTGTTCATTGAAAATTTTAAGGGTTTCAATCTGATAGTTGCCCAAGAGTTCGCATTGACCTTCGATGGCTACAAAGAAAAGATAGGTGACGTGCAGCTAGAGGTAATTGAGGAGTTCTTAAGCCAAGCATGGGGTTTACTAGCTATCAGGAAAAACTGGTTCAAGAATGAAAAAGTTGAAGAGGTCCCCTGGACTTTGATGTTCACCTCACGGAAAATCACTAGTTGCGATCGAGGTATGCCTGTCTCATCCTTAAAGCCTAGGTGGCATGATCTACTTGCTATTGTGAAATAATTCTTTACGTGTGAAGGAATATTTGGGTTAGCTTTCCTGTATCATCTGCGATTTCTTATGAGTTTCATTGACTTCCCGTTGAATATGCCCTACTTCCTGCTTAGAAGTCTCTACAAGATGGGAAAACGGTTTAAGAAGAAGATGTTTGATTCGAGTTTATTCCATCATGGTTTAATTAAAATTGTCCTTGTGCATTAGCTGCAATTACAAAATGATTGTTGGGATTCATTTATTTTATGAAATGTCTTTTGCAATAGTGAGTTGGGAGAGGTTGATAAGCTTGTTGTCATAGAAACTCTTGTGAAACCTACTGCCTCTCCTCCACCGCTCCTTCCCTATGATCTTGACCTTAATAATGAACCCTCGACCTACCCTAATGTTACTCAACTGGAAAATCAACCAGGTTCGCACCCAAAGAGTTTCACTAAAAATGTTAAAAAACCCTCAGGGAAGAAGCTAAAGGGCAGTGTCGATGTTAATTACAAGAATAAAAGGGTTGGTCATTCGATTTCACAATGTGCTTGAAATAAATTCAAACCCTATGCAGACAAAAACAACACAATTGAATTAAGTGAAGACTCAGATTCAAAAATTGAGAGGTTTTTGGTTGAAGAAGACCCCACGTCATACGGGCTCTATCCTGACACACCCTACAACTATGTAAACAACCTACCTCCATGTCTAAAATGTAACCCAAAATTCTCCTACATTCAACTCTTTAACAAACCTACCTTTCCCGTGGATGATTCTCCAACCCTTAATGTTGTCAGTGCTAATGCATAGTCCCTATAGCCACAGTGTGATGAGTGTCGATCCTGGATCAACAGGTATTATACAAATGTGCCTTTACTATAGTCCCGAATTAAATCTTTAAAAGACCAAGTGGATTCGTTGACAAATGAGAATAGTAGACTCCAATCCATAACTCAAGCAAAGGAGAAATGCCTAAAAACTATAAGATCTGTCATTTTTAAGAATGTCGAGGCAACAACAAAAATCGTAAACTCCAAGATTGCTTGATATGTTTTAATCCCATGATTTGAGGTATGATCTTTTTGAAGCTTAGCATGATTTTGTCACTCTCAATTTAGGATATACAATTTGATTGAATTTATTATCTCTCTTATAAAGATTAACTTGTTTTGTTTATTGAATAAAATATGATTGTAGTTTCTATTATAACTAGCTACATAATCGTAAGATTTTGTAGCCAGTTAGAAAAATTCGAATTGCTTGATTTGACAATTGAAAACATATCTAAAATCTTCCCATTTTCATTTGTTTTCAGGAACCCATGATTTCTAAGAATATTTGAGGCACTGTTGAGATCTCCCAGCCATAAGAACTTTAGATTTTTAGTAAATAGATTAGGCTGTTGATATTTTTATTCAATGAAATCAGGGTGGTTGCATCCCCCACATTTTTGGAACAGATTTGATATTATCAACATGAAACAGTTTTGTTTCCTGGTACCTATATAAACATGTTATTTTGTAAACATGGCATCATCTCTGCCCAGGACATGACTATGGATTTTTCATTTACAGACTTGAATGGAATATAATACTCGTCGCAGCTTTAGCTTTTCCGTATTGTGTTTTTATTCAAGTCATGTTTATTTCAATTTGTAAATATATTATGATTGCTTTCACTGTCATGCTTTACTACAAGTTGATAGAATAAAAATTTACATATTATCCATGTTTCATGTTCCAGATTTAACACACAGTAATCATTTGTTCAAATTTGAATTAAGAGATTTATCTTTATCTTTGATTGAACGTTTATACACAAGTTCTCACAACAAGATTTATCTTAATGTGACTGCTTGTAAAATTATGAGATTGTTGTGATAGTATCTTTTATGTGTTCTGTCATTCGATTTCCATCATTATTGATTTGCATTTATGAGAAGCAATTTCAGGATCTGTTGTAGGTTTACCTCGTCAGATAAGGTGATTGGATGCTACACATCGAACAGATATTGGATGCGGGTCAGCTTGTTATTCAATTTAATTAGTATAATAGATATAGAAATTCCTTGTAGTTAAAACACTTTTTATCATCTGTTATTTCTTTTGTTTAATTAGACAGTTGATATTCGATTTCTTTTACATAAACATCATAAGAAATCAAATCAAAAATATTAAATAATAGCTTTACTGTTGTTTAAAAAATCAATTTACATTCGATTTTCACGAATTTAGATTAAAATTCATATTTTGTACATATTATATATATATCTTAGAATTAGAATTATTTGTATATATTGTGCATGTGATAAGTAGAGATATTTTATAAGTATTAGTTAATTAAACTGTAAATATTATATATATATATATATATATATATATATATATATATAAATAAGTTTTCAACGATTGTTATTTATGAAGTTATTGCATTTCCTTTAGTTTTGTTTTTTTCGCTTTCTTTAGAACTTAGATTGGCCAACGGAGACACTAAAACCATCGGAGTGGATTAATCCAAACGTCTTGGGTTAGTTAGACAACCCCAGACCAGATTCACTCCTCCAGTTGACGAGCGATCAATTTCGTCCGTCAACAGTCTGTCTTAGTGACTCCTCTCTATTGATCTTTTATAGGGGCTTCTTCATCAATTCAAACATCAATACACTCTACAAATTTATGCATTCTTTTTTTAAAGCATTTGTATCCTTTACTGTTCATTGCATATCCTAAGAAGATACCTTCATCATCTCTACTATCAAATTTTCCCAGATGATCATCATTATTCTTGATGTAGCATTTACTTCCAAATAATTTGAAGTGCTTGATTGATGCAGGTTGACCAAACCACAACTCATATGGATTGTCATCACTGTTCGGCCTTAGATGCACTTTGTTTAGAATAACAGCTATGTGAATAGCCTCCACCCAGAAGGTTTTGGAAATGTCCTTTTCACTCATCATATCCCTTGCCATCTACTGGAGTGATCTATTTTGGCGTTCTACAACTCCATTTTGTTGAGAAGTAC
The DNA here is from genome assembly GCA_009831015.1 of Picea engelmannii. Taxonomy (NCBI): domain Eukaryota; kingdom Viridiplantae; phylum Streptophyta; class Pinopsida; order Pinales; family Pinaceae; genus Picea; species Picea engelmannii. The sequence continues at coordinate 114,855 of ML823264.1, read as the reverse complement.
CTGGAATAGTATATTCTCTTTTAATTCCATGTTTGTCACATAATTCTTTGAAATCTCTTGACAAAAATTCTCCTCCCCTTTCTGAGCGAATTTCCTTTAGCTTCCTTCCTGTCTGATTCTCAGCTAACACCTTAAACTTTTTGAACTTCTCAAACACATCATATTTTTCTCTCAGAAAGGAAACCCGCGTAAGTATGGAGAAGTCATCAATGACTAGCATAAAGTAATGTTCTCCTCTAGTTCCTTCCTTTCACGATGGTCCACACAGATCCATATGAACAATTTGAAGTGGTTTCTCTAAATATGTGAAACTCTTTGATTTGAATTGAGCACAAGTCATCTTCCCCATTTGACAGGATTCACATACAAATTTATTAGGCTTAGATATTCTTGGAAGGTGTTGGCACAGGAGCAGACCCAGGGTTCAATGCTACAACAATGCACCAAAAAAACCCTAACTACTGACCCTTTCGGAGACACCTGTGAAGAATATGAAGTTTCACACGAGGTAGAGGTAGGGGTGGTTGCAGGACTCAAGTGCCTACAAACTTAGCTGGGACACAGATCTATGATTATAATACTTAATAGAGCACTTAGCATCAACGATTCATCAATATTCAACCAATAACTACTGTGTAGATAGAACAGAGCATTGCATCATTCACTCAGATATGATGTATTCAAGTACTTTATCATAAACATGTAGGTTATATCTAGTAGATTGAGCACTAAGAACCTTCATATAGGTCAGATATAACATTTGTACACATCATTAGCACAAAGAATAAGAAGATTTATCTATCCCTATCAAAGCACTTAGCAAGAGAAGATATAAATACATCAAGACAAGAACAAAGAGGAACAAAACAGTTTTACGTGGTTCATCCCCACCCTATGGCTACATCCACCAACTCTTCTTCGTTATTGTCTTCAGTCAATCAGTTACAAGCACAAAGCCTCAAAACCTTACTTCACTTAGGATAGGAGATCTACGCAGCTCGCTAGATCCTCCTTCCTTGTGTTGCAAAACAAAGCCTTCACAGTATCTTACAATGACTTGCACTTAGCTCTGCAAGTCTCATAGAATATGCACGAAACCTTATAAATCTTGATCACACAGATCCCACTCTTAGAACTTAGCCAACCTGCACAACATTTGTGCACTATTCAACTGCTTCTTACACTGCCTAGCCTTCTATTTATACATACAAAATAGGCCTAAACATGGGTAAACCCATGGGCCGATATCCCATTCATGTTACATATTCCCAAATCCCAAAAAGGACCCAAAAAGGGGCCGAGATCCCGCGATCTCTGCTTCGTCTTGCGCTCCTCCTTCGACAGGCTATCGAAGTCCCAAAATAGGTCAAACTTGACCAGATCCCTCAAAACTTGGTCAAGGGCCAACATAAGGTATTTCACAGTGCCTTCATTATTCAGTTTGACAATATGATCAAAATTCACGTGTTCGATCCTTCTATTCCATAACCAACTTTCATCAAGTTTGTTTAAATCACATTTCTCCTTATCTTCCTTCAGAACATATACATTGTTTTCAGTTATAACCCCTTTTGCAATGATCTCTCCTGTGTTTACTGTCTTTATTTTACAATTCTTAGCAGTGAAAGTGACTTCACATCCTCTATCACATATCTAACTGACACTAAGAATATTATTCTTTAAACCATCAACAAATAATACATATTGAGATTTGCTTCTTCCATTACTTAAGCTTACTAGACCTTTACCTCTAATCTTTCCTGGAGCATCATTTCCAAAGGTCACACTCCCTGATTTATTTTCTTTGAGTAATATGAACTTACTTTTGTCACCTGTCATATGACTGGAGCATCCACTATCAATATAATAGGTGTCTTTTTGTCTTTCAGTCGACAACACTAATCCACACTTGTTATCTTCATTCTTCTTCCAAACCTTGATGTTTTCAGCTCTGTGATTTGAATCTGGCTTATATCTTTTTAAGCGACAGTTTGCAACTTTATGTCCATAATTATGGTGGATGTAACATTTTGTTTCATTGAATAAAGGATCATAACGATTGTTATGTGTAATCTGCGTCCTTTTCCCAACCGTCACATGATTTGCAGTCTATGGTTGTTTGTTACTTTCCTGTCTCATTCTTTTTTGTGGCAGATATTTAGTCCTTGGTTGTCTTGATTTCTCATGTCTAAATCTTAAAGAACAATGTACAGCTTTGTGGCCAAAGTTAGAGTAGTAAAAACAATATCCATAGAAAAAATCTCCATACCTGGAGAATGCCTTTCTTCTTTGAGCAGGTTGATTTGTTCCATGCTGATGATTTCCTTGAGTAGAGGGTGTATTATTTATTTGTTCTACATATTCAGCTTTGGTATCTTTTCTTTCACTCCTTGGGGGATTATTCTCTTCCTTTATTTCCGCAGGTTTGTTGTTGTCAATGGTTGTGGATTTTACAAATTTGATGGATTATTTGTTGCTTGGTTGACCACTACTTGATCCCTCTTCATAACCCAAACCAGTTTTCAACTTTGAATTCCTTTGTTGATTCAGAATGGAGGATTTAATACTTTTCAAATTCTGATGATATAAGGCCTGAAATTTCTCTAGATATTTTCTGACGGTCACTACTTCAACTTCCAGTTTTTCACCTTTTGTTTTGGCTTCCTTCAACTGATGTTTGAGGACATCTTAAATATTCTTAGATTCTTTTAAATTAACCTTCAAAATAGCAATTTCTTCAGATGGTTCATTGCATGTTTTCTCATACCTGAGCAATAATTGTTTTTGTTTTATTTTCTTTTCTCCGAGTCTATCAATCTCTTCCATGGCACTGACAAGTTCTCCTTCAAGATTTACTACTGATTCACAATAAGAAAACTCACTTCCTTTATATTCAGTGTTTAGATATTCTAAAACTATTAGCATGATATCATTTATTTTATCTTCAATAGAAGAGTCACAACTTTCATCATCTGAGGGATCATCATCATTGTTTACACAAAAGATTTTCATCATAAAATTATTCTTTTTATAGACCTTCTTGTGTTTGTGCTTCTCTTAATCATCATATGTCTGATCCATTATTTTGTGAGGACAATATATGCAAAATGGCCTATCTTACCACAATTGAAACATTTGAATGGAAGTTTACCTTTGTATTTGCCTGATCCTTTCTTCAATCTTCTCACAAAATTTTCTTCAATCTCATCTATATCAGATTCTATGTTTTTATCTACTTTAAAAGATTCCTCTCTTGTAGTTGATTTACCTTTGGTGATTCTCATTTCATAAGAAGTTAGGGTTCCAATAATTTGATCTAGTGTCAACGTTTTGAGATCAACTATTTCCTCTATAACAAAGACGTTTGAGTTAAATCTATCAAGAAGAGATCTTAATATTTTCTGGACTAGAAAAGATTCATCTACCATTTCACCTAGGCCTTTAATAGTGTTTACAAGTTCTTCTATACATAAGAATTACTTACTGATAGTTTCATCTTCATCCATCTTTAACTACTCAAATTTCAATCCGTGAGTCTAAAGTTTTGCGTCTTTAATCTTTTCATTACCTTCATAACTACTTATCAACTTGTCCCACATAACTTTTACTAAATCACAATGCATGAATTTGACAAACTCTGCTTATCCAAGTCCACTGAGGTTGGAATTCATTACTTTTTCATTAAATCTAAACTCTATCTTATCATATTTTGAGGCCAATACTACAGGCTTCACATATCCTGTTTCAACGACATCCCAAACATCAGTACCCAGAGACATTAAATGTGTTCTCATCCTTATTTTCCAAAAGGCAAAGTTTGTCCCATCAAACAGAGGGGGTCTATTAGTTGAACTGCCATCATGACTAGTCATGTTCAATATTAAGGATCTACCTTTGATCAAAAGTGTTGGCTCTGATACAAATTGTTGGAAATATAACTGAGAGAGGGGGGTGAATCAGTTATGTATATAATCTTGAAACTTTTCTTGTTATTTTCTGATTATTTCTAGATTATTATTTAATGTGTTTTTTATAACTTAGCATGTATAGATAAACAATGAAAAATCACACAGAATACACATAGACACTGATTTTCCTGAGGAAACCCATAAAGGGTGAAAATTGCATCTTCTTAAGATGTCAATCAAGCTCCAAATTTCATGTACATCAAAGTCTTTGAGCTCCAACTCAAATATGAGGCTACAACCTTTGATAGAAAGCTACAACTTGAAGAGAGAACAAACTCTCAGATTTCTCTAGCACCCACTATATGGAAGCACCAACTCCCAGAATATCTTCTAACACCAACTAGAATTTAGAGGACTGCAATCCTCCCTAGCACTACCCTACCACCCTGAATGAATCTTACAAAACTTTACTTACTTTATTTGTCTCTGATATGGTCTGTTACAACTCCATGTCTCCTCTTCCTTCTTCATCTTCTATACTTTTTTATTCTTCTGCATCGTTCAACTTCTATGCTCTACTCTTTTTCCTCCCACTCTCAACACTTCTTTTTGTTCATCTTCTCTTCTACCTTTTATTCTCTAAGCTCCCTCTGTATCCTATTCACTGTGCCACAGATCTCCCCTTCAGATTATTCATTGCATATCATCCTACCCACATGCATCACTCTCTGAAATACACTGTGTCTCTTATCTATTCTGCATGTCTTTCACACGTCAAGTCATCTGCCTGATCATCATGTATAATCTTCATAGTCACTGCCCATTATTCAAGGTTCTTTGGATTCTCTGGCAGTTATCCTAAGAATCTTTTTCTTCTCTGTCAATCAAAATTCTTCGTCTTTTTTGGTTGTTATAGTGAGTCATTTATTTTGGCTTCTTTGGCTTCTAAGTCCCTTCCTTCATGTGACCTATGGTAGTGACCATACACCTATTCAAAAGGCGCTTCATGTTCTTGGTCTAGCGAGCACTAGCTCCCTATTTTCCGATATGAAATTGGGAGATTAACTTCACATGACCACATGATTGTGGGCGAGAGATCTCTTCTCTTTAGCCCCCTGTCGCATGTGACCTCAGGCTACATCCTTGCATAAGAAAATGATTGCGGGCATGTCCAACAGTGGTTTGGGATTAACCTCTTTTCTCCCCGCAATCTATCTCTAGCTACCACATACCCCTTCTTCGATATTGTGGCTTCAATTGTAGCCTACCCTCAGAAAATTAACTTCTAAGAAACTTCTAATCCCACAATCAGGCGTGATCATTGATCTCATAGTCTCTCGCATATTCCCTCGATCTATGGCTCTAATTTATTGTCTTTTCCTGCCTTCTTTCCTCCATCCATGCGCAATCCTTAGTCTCAATGATGAAGTGACATGTGGCCTTCCAAACCAATGGACAAGATCGATTTCGCCTTTCGGGCTTCGGGAGTCTCGATTCTCAAACTCCACTTTCTATTGGAGAATTTCACCCAGATTCCATGATCTAACAATGTATGGTCGTCTCGAATCAACGGTCACAATTTGTTTGGGTATTCGGGGTTCATAAATCTCAACTTTCCATCCTCTCAACTTTCCTTTTCTTTTTCCCGGAGATGGCAATCCACTCACACATGTCCCTTTCATATCAATGATCCTTTCACATCTCTAGAGTTCGGAATTCTCAAGTCTCAACTAGAAATCCTTGAAGTGGGATTTGTCCTAAATCTCAGATCAGTCGACACATACTCCACTTGACGATCAATGGTCGAGATTTGTCTTCGGTAATTTTCACGTTCTCCCCATCCACAAACTTCCAAAGTTGTCGATCTCGTGCTACCTGTCCTCCTCGATGATGGATAGCCCCAAACCACTTCAGGACTTCGGAACTTTGGGCAAGTGCTAGTGGTAAATCTCCCAGAGTGAAGTCACTTAATTACTTCACTTGATGATGTGTCATGAGCCTAGTAGCTGCCATGTGTCACTTGGATTTGTGATTTGCACATACTTGAAATTCCAAATCAAATGGACACTTGTCATTGTCTAATTGCACCATGTGTCCTTTCCAATGTAATCTTACTGATGTGGATCCTCATTCACTTCAGGACTTTGGTCTTCGGGACTTCGGGTATTTCGACTTTTCAAGTCACCAATTCTTCTGAAGTGAGAATCCCAAACTAAATGTTGTTCGTTGCAACTTTTGGACCTGAACTAAATGTTGTTCGTCGATCATGTTCTTAGATTGATGGATCAATATTTCCGCGATTCTTCTTTTCTATCTTATCATGTCCTTCCACTTTAAAATGATTTGACGACTGAAATTTACTCCAGCTCTTTGGACTTCGGGGATTTCATATCTCAAACTGAAACTCTCGAAGTGATTTCTCTAGAGCGTAACCTCCGCACATATTTAGACCCGAAAAAAATGTTGTTCATTGATCAAGATATTAGATAAAAGACTCGATTTGTCTGTGATGTAGCTTTGCCTTGGATTAAATTCAATGGCTCTCCATCTTTTCTTATCCTATCCTTCTATTTATTTTGATCCGATGGTTGTTTTTCCTCTGGATCAGTAATCCAATGGCCACTATTTCTCTTCCTCCCGATCTTCTGATCTCTTCCACTTAGAAGGTTTTCTAAGTGTTCACGGGTCTCAACCTTTTCTCCGCCTATGGGTCCATCTCTTAGACCTTGTCTACACTTCTGGAAACTATTGTCTCTTATAATATTTCTCATCTTTGGAACTCTCACGATTTGGTTCACTGTTGTTCTTTCCATCAATTCCTTTAAACATGCCAAAATACCTCTCCTTGCATATAAGTACATATAATTTCTGGTGCTCATCGAATTCATTGATGGATGATAGCATAAGGTTGTGTATTTTCTAGAGATCCCTGACCAAAAGTATCGCCAGATGGTAATATTGAATTACAAGGTGCTTCCTTTAAAAGTTTTAATAACTTGGCAATGGAGTTTTTAACGCATTACCAATTTCTCATAGGGTATGAGATTGGAATATAGCTCTTCACATATTTGCGATGGGAAACCTCCACCCATATTTATGATCATATACATGAGTGGAGATGAATACATAGGATGATCAAGACACAAATTATATACAAACACCTAATGGAGTGGTTTACAAAGTATATTTACACTCATTTCCAAGGATGTAGCTATGCTCGACGTGGATACCAAAGAGAAATCCATTATGAATTACCAACACTTAGATTTAATTAACTCTCAATCGGGAAATATGTATGATATTATCCCACATCCTCCTAGGACATGGATAGATCCAAAGAAGTCAAAATCAGGACCTCACATTGATGTTGTGGTGTATTTTGTATCCCATGCCTCTATGGTCTAGTTAGCTAACCATATGGGTCACATGTTTATTTCATCACACCCATCAGCTAGTGGTCCTAATGCTCAAACTTCTATGGTCCCCACTCTGACCTCCAAAGTGAATTCAGTGCAGGTCACACAACCAAAGAATCCTCAACAACTTGGAGGTAAAAATAAGGGGAA
>ML823264.1:47848-62216 GCA_009831015.1 Picea engelmannii | reverse complement strand
GGTCCTTAAATCAATATTAGAGTTCTTCTTTCTATTCCCCTTATTTTTACCTCCAAGTTGTTGAGGATTCTTTGGTTGTGTGACCTGCACTGAATTCACTTTGGAGGTCAGAGTGGGGACCATAGAAGTTTGAGCATTAGGACCACTAGCTGATGGGTGTGATGAAATAAACATGTGACCCATATGGTTAGCTAACTAGACCATAGAGGCATGGGATACAAAATACACCACAACATCAATGTGAGGTCCTGATTTTGACTTCTTTGGATCTATCCATGTCCTAGGAGGATGTGGGATAATATCATACATATTTCCCGATTGAGAGTTAATTAAATCTAAGTGTTGGTAATTCATAATGGATTTCTCTTTGGTATCCACGTCGAGCATAGCTACATCCTTGGAAATGAGTGTAAATATACTTTGTAAACCACTCCATTAGGTGTTTGTATATAATTTGTGTCTTGATCATCCTATGTATTCATCTCCACTCATGTATATGATCATAAATATGGGTGGAGGTTTCCCATCGCAAATATGTGAAGAGCTATATTCCAATCTCATACCCTATGAGAAATTGGTAATGCGTTAAAAACTCCATTGCCAAGTTATTAAAACTTTTAAAGGAAGCACCTTGTAATTCAATATTACCATCTGGCGATACTTTTGGTCAGGGATCTCTAGAAAATACACAACCTTATGCTATCATCCATCAATGAATTCGATGAGCACCAGAAATTATATGTACTTATATGCAAGGAGAGGTATTTTGGCATGTTTAAAGGAATTGATGGAAAGAACAACAGTGAACCAAATCGTGAGAGTTCCAAAGATGAGAAATATTATAAGAGACAATAGTTTCCAGAAGTGTAGACAAGGTCTAAGAGATGGACCCATAGGCGGAGAAAAGGTTGAGACCCGTGAACACTTAGAAAACCTTCTAAGTGGAAGAGATCAGAAGATCGGGAGGAAGAGAAATAGTGGCCATTGGATTACTGATCCAGAGGAAAAACAACCATCGGATCAAAATAAATAGAAGGATAGGATAAGAAAAGATGGAGAGCCATTGAATTTAATCCAAGGCAAAGCTACATCACAGACAAATCGAGTCTTTTATCTAATATCTTGATCAATGAACAACATTTTTTTCGGGTCTAAATATGTGCGGAGGTTACGCTCTAGAGAAATCACTTCGAGAGTTTCAGTTTGAGATATGAAATCCCCGAAGTCCAAAGAGCTGGAGTAAATTTCAGTCGTCAAATCATTTTAAAGTGGAAGGACATGATAAGATAGAAAAGAAGAATCGCGGAAATATTGATCCATCAATCTAAGAACATGATCGACGAACAACATTTAGTTCAGGTCCAAAAGTTGCAACGAACAACATTTAGTTTGGGATTCTCACTTCAGAAGAATTGGTGACTTGAAAAGTCGAAATACCCGAAGTCCCGAAGACCAAAGTCCTGAAGTGAATGAGGATCCACATCAGTAAGATTACATTGGAAAGGACACATGGTGCAATTAGACAATGACAAGTGTCCATTTGATTTGGAATTTCAAGTATGTGCAAATCACAAATCCAAGTGACACATGGCAGCTACTAGGCTCATGACACATCATCAAGTGAAGTAATTAAGTGACTTCACTCTGGGAGATTTACCACTAGCACTTGCCCAAAGTTCCGAAGTCCTGAAGTGGTTTGGGGCTATCCATCATCGAGGAGGACAGGTAGCACGAGATCGACAACTTTGGAAGTTTGTGGATGGGGAGAACGTGAAAATTACCGAAGACAAATCTCGACCATTGATCGTCAAGTGGAGTATGTGTCGACTGATCTGAGATTTAGGACAAATCCCACTTCAAGGATTTCTAGTTGAGACTTGAGAATTCCGAACTCTAGAGATGTGAAAGGATCATTGATATGAAAGGGACATGTGTGAGTGGATTGCCATCTCCGGGAAAAAGAAAAGGAAAGTTGAGAGGATGGAAAGTTGAGATTTATGAACCCCGAATACCCAAACAAATTGTGACCGTTGATTCGAGACGACCATACATTGTTAGATCATGGAATCTGGGTGAAATTCTCCAATAGAAAGTGGAGTTTGAGAATCGAGACTCCCGAAGCCCGAAAGGCGAAATCGATCTTGTCCATTGGTTTGGAAGGCCACATGTCACTTCATCATTGAGACTAAGGATTGCGCATGGATGGAGGAAAGAAGGCAGGAAAAGACAATAAATTAGAGCCATAGATCGAGGGAATATGCGAGAGACTATGAGATCAATGATCACGCCTGATTGTGGGATTAGAAGTTTCTTAGAAGTTAATTTTCTGAGGGTAGGCTACAATTGAAGCCACAATATCGAAGAAGGGGTATGTGGTAGCTAGAGATAGATTGCGGGGAGAAAAGAGGTTAATCCCAAACCACTGTTGGACATGCCCGCAATCATTTTCTTATGCAAGGATGTAGCCTGAGGTCACATGCGACAGGGGGCTAAAGAGAAGAGATCTCTCGCCCACAATCATGTGGTCATGTGAAGTTAATCTCCCAATTTCATATCGGAAAATAGGGAGCTAGTGCTCGCTAGACCAAGAACATGAAGCGCCTTTTGAATAGGTGTATGGTCACTACCATAGGTCACATGAAGGAAGGGACTTAGAAGCCAAAGAAGCCAAAATAAATGACTCACTATAACAACCAAAAAAGACGAAGAATTTTGATTGACAGAGAAGAAAAAGATTCTTAGGATAACTGCCAGAGAATCCAAAGAACCTTGAATAATGGGCAGTGACTATGAAGATTATACATGATGATCAGGCAGATGACTTGACGTGTGAAAGACATGCAGAATAGATAAGAGACACAGTGTATTTCAGAGAGTGATGCATGTGGGTAGGATGATATGCAATGAATAATCTGAAGGGGAGATCTGTGGCACAGTGAATAGGATACAGAGGGAGCTTAGAGAATAAAAGGTAGAAGAGAAGATGAACAAAAAGAAGTGTTGAGAGTGGGAGGAAAAAGAGTAGAGCATAGAAGTTGAACGATGCAGAAGAATAAAAAAGTATAGAAGATGAAGAAGGAAGAGGAGACATGGAGTTGTAACAGACCATATCAGAGACAAATAAAGTAAGTAAAGTTTTGTAAGATTCATTCAGGGTGGTAGGGTAGTGCTAGGGAGGATTGCAGTCCTCTAAATTCTAGTTGGTGTTAGAAGATATTCTGGGAGTTGGTGCTTCCATATAGTGGGTGCTAGAGAAATCTGAGAGTTTGTTCTCTCTTCAAGTTGTAGCTTTCTATCAAAGGTTGTAGCCTCATATTTGAGTTGGAGCTCAAAGACTTTGATGTACATGAAATTTGGAGCTTGATTGACATCTTAAGAAGATGCAATTTTCACCCTTTATGGGTTTCCTCAGGAAAATCAGTGTCTATGTGTATTCTGTGTGATTTTTCATTGTTTATCTATACATGCTAAGTTATAAAAAACACATTAAATAATAATCTAGAAATAATCAGAAAATAACAAGAAAAGTTTCAAGATTATATACATAACTGATTCACCCCCCTCTCTCAGTTATATTTCCAACAATTTGTATCAGAGCCAACACTTTTGATCAAAGGTAGATCCTTAATATTGAACATGACTAGTCATGATGGCAGTTCAACTAATAGACCCCCTCTGTTTGATGGGACAAACTTTGCCTTTTGGAAAATAAGGATGAGAACACATTTAATGTCTCTGGGTACTGATGTTTGGGATGTCGTTGAAACAGGATATGTGAAGCCTGTAGTATTGGCCTCAAAATATGATAAGATAGAGTTTAGATTTAATGAAAAAGTAATGAATTCCAACCTCAGTGGACTTGGATAAGCAGAGTTTGTCAAATTCATGCATTGTGATTTAGTAAAAGTTATGTGGGACAAGTTGATAAGTAGTTATGAAGGTAATGAAAAGATTAAAGACGCAAAACTTTAGACTCACGGATTGAAATTTGAGTAGTTAAAGATGGATGAAGATGAAACTATCAGTAAGTAATTCTTATGTATAGAAGAACTTGTAAACACTATTAAAGGCCTAGGTGAAATGGTAGATGAATCTTTTCTAGTCCAGAAAATATTAAGATCTCTTCTTGATAGATTTAACTCAAACGTCTTTGTTATAGAGGAAATAGTTGATCTCAAAACGTTGACACTAGATCAAATTATTGGAACCCTAACTTCTTATGAAATGAGAATCACCAAAGGTAAATCAACTACAAGAGAGGAATCTTTTAAAGTAGATAAAAACATAGAATCTGATATAGATGAGATTGAAGAAAATTTTGTGAGAAGATTGAAGAAAGGATCAGGCAAATACAAAGGTAAACTTCCATTCAAATGTTTCAATTGTGGTAAGATAGGCCATTTTGCATATATTGTCCTCACAAAATAATGGATCAGACATATGATGATTAAGAGAAGCACAAACACAAGAAGGTCTATAAAAAGAATAATTTTATGATGAAAATCTTTTGTGTAAACAATGATGATGATCCCTCAGATGATGAAAGTTGTGACTCTTCTATTGAAGATAAAATAAATGATATCATGCTAATAGTTTTAGAATATCTAAACACTGAATATAAAGGAAGTGAGTTTTCTTATTGTGAATCAGTAGTAAATCTTGAAGGAGAACTTGTCAGTGCCATGGAAGAGATTGATAGACTCGGAGAAAAGAAAATAAAACAAAAACAATTATTGCTCAGGTATGAGAAAACATGCAATGAACCATCTGAAGAAATTGCTATTTTGAAGGTTAATTTAAAAGAATCTAAGAATATTTAAGATGTCCTCAAACATCAGTTGAAGGAAGCCAAAACAAAAGGTGAAAAACTGGAAGTTGAAGTAGTGACCGTCAGAAAATATCTAGAGAAATTTCAGGCCTTATATCATCAGAATTTGAAAAGTATTAAATCCTCCATTCTGAATCAACAAAGGAATTCAAAGTTGAAAACTGGTTTGGGTTATGAAGAGGGATCAAGTAGTGGTCAACCAAGCAACAAATAATCCATCAAATTTGTAAAATCCACAACCATTGACAACAACAAACCTGCGGAAATAAAGGAAGAGAATAATCCCCCAAGGAGTGAAAGAAAAGATACCAAAGCTGAATATGTAGAACAAATAAATAATACACCCTCTACTCAAGGAAATCATCAGCATGGAACAAATCAACCTGCTCAAAGAAGAAAGGCATTCTCCAGGTATGGAGATTTTTTCTATGGATATTGTTTTTACTACTCTAACTTTGGCCACAAAGCTGTACATTGTTCTTTAAGATTTAGACATGAGAAATCAAGACAACCAAGGACTAAATATCTGCCACAAAAAAGAATGAGACAGGAAAGTAACAAACAACCATAGACTGCAAATCATGTGACGGTTGGGAAAAGGACGCAGATTACACATAACAATCGTTATGATCCTTTATTCAATGAAACAAAATGTTACATCCACCATAATTATGGACATAAAGTTGCAAACTGTCGCTTAAAAAGATATAAGCCAGATTCAAATCACAGAGCTGAAAACATCAAGGTTTGGAAGAAGAATGAAGATAACAAGTGTGGATTAGTGTTGTCGACTGAAAGACAAAAAGACACCTATTATATTGATAGTGGATGCTCCAGTCATATGACAGGTGACAAAAGTAAGTTCATATTACTCAAAGAAAATAAATCAGGGAGTGTGACCTTTGGAAATGATGCTCCAGGAAAGATTAGAGGTAAAGGTCTAGTAAGCTTAAGTAATGGAAGAAGCAAATCTCAATATGTATTATTTGTTGATGGTTTAAAGAATAATATTCTTAGTGTCAGTTAGATATGTGATAGAGGATGTGAAGTCACTTTCACTGCTAAGAATTGTAAAATAAAGACAGTAAACACAGGAGAGATCATTGCAAAAGGGGTTATAACTGAAAACAATGTATATGTTCTGAAGGAAGATAAGGAGAAATGTGATTTAAACAAACTTGATGAAAGTTGGTTATGGAATAGAAGGATCGAACACGTGAATTTTGATCATATTGTCAAACTGAATAATGAAGGCACTGTGAAATACCTTATGTTGGCCCTTGACCAAGTTTTGAGGGATCTGGTCAAGTTTGACCTATTTTGGGACTTCGATAGCCTGTCGAAGGAGGAGCGCAAGACGAAGCAGAGATCGCGGGATCTCGGCCCCTTTTTGGGTCCTTTTTGGGATTTGGGAATATGTAACATGAATGGGATATCGGCCCATGGGTTTACCCATGTTTAGGCCTATTTTGTATGTATAAATAGAAGGCTAGGCAGTGTAAGAAGCAGTTGAATAGTGCACAAATGTTGTGCAGGTTGGCTAAGTTCTAAGAGTGGGATCTGTGTGATCAAGATTTATAAGGTTTCGTGCATATTCTATGAGACTTGCAGAGCTAAGTGCAAGTCATTGTAAGATACTGTGAAGGCTTTGTTTTGCAACACAAGGAAGGAGGATCTAGCGAGCTGCGTAGATCTCCTATCCTAAGTGAAGTAAGGTTTTGAGGCTTTGTGCTTGTAACTGATTGACTGAAGACAATAACGAAGAAGAGTTGGTGGATGTAGCCATAGGGTGGGGATGAACCACGTAAAACTGTTTTGTTCCTCTTTGTTCTTGTCTTGATGTATTTATATCTTCTCTTGCTAAGTGCTTTGATAGGGATAGATAAATCTTCTTATTCTTTGTGCTAATGATGTGTACAAATGTTATATCTGACCTATATGAAGGTTCTTAGTGCTCAATCTACTAGATATAACCTACATGTTTATGATAAAGTACTTGAATACATCATATCTGAGTGAATGATGCAATGCTCTGTTCTATCTACACAGTAGTTATTGGTTGAATATTGATGAATCGTTGATGCTAAGTGCTCTATTAAGTATTATAATCATAGATCTGTGTCCCAGCTAAGTTTGTAGGCACTTGAGTCCTGCAACCACCCCTACCTCTACCTCGTGTGAAACTTCATATTCTTCACAGGTGTCTCCGAAAGGGTCAGTAGTTAGGGTTTTTTTGGTGCATTGTTGTAGCATTGAACCCTGGGTCTGCTCCTGTGCCAACACCTTCCAAGAATATCTAAGCCTAATAAATTTGTATGTGAATCCTGTCAAATGGGGAAGATGACTTGTGCTCAATTCAAATCAAAGAGTTTCACATATTTAGAGAAACCACTTCAAATTGTTCATATGGATCTGTGTGGACCATCGTGAAAGGAAGGAACTAGAGGAGAACATTACTTTATGCTAGTCATTGATGACTTCTCCATACTTACGCGGGTTTCCTTTCTGAGAGAAAAATATGATGTGTTTGAGAAGTTCAAAAAGTTTAAGGTGTTAGCTGAGAATCAGACAGGAAGGAAGCTAAAGGAAATTCGCTCAGAAAGGGGAGGAGAATTTTTGTCAAGAGATTTCAAAGAATTATGTGACAAACATGGAATTAAAAGAGAATATACTATTCCAGGTACTTCTCAACAAAATGGAGTTGTAGAACGCCAAAATAGATCACTCCAGTAGATGGCAAGGGATATGATGAGTGAAAAGGACATTTCCAAAACCTTCTGGGTGGAGGCTATTCACATAGCTGTTATTCTAAACAAAGTGCATCTAAGGCCGAACAGTGATGACAATCCATATGAGTTGTGGTTTGGTCAACCTGCATCAATCAAGCACTTCAAATTATTTGGAAGTAAATGCTACATCAAGAATAATGATGATCATCTGGGAAAATTTGATAGTAGAGATGATGAAGGTATCTTCTTAGGATATGCAATGAACAGTAAAGGATACAAATGCTTTAAAAAAAGAATGCATAAATTTGTAGAGTGTATTGATGTTTGAATTGATGAAGAAGCCCCTATAAAAGATCAATAGAGAGGAGTCACTAAGACAGACTGTTGACGGACGAAATTGATCGCTCGTCAACTGGAGGAGTGAATCTGGTCTGGGGTTGTCTAACTAACCCAAGACGTTTGGATTAATCCACTCCGATGGTTTTAGTGTCTCCGTTGGCCAATCTAAGTTCTAAAGAAAGCGAAAAAAACAAAACTAAAGGAAATGCAATAACTTCATAAATAACAATCGTTGAAAACTTATTTATATATATATATATATATATATATATATATATATATAATATTTACAGTTTAATTAACTAATACTTATAAAATATCTCTACTTATCACATGCACAATATATACAAATAATTCTAATTCTAAGATATATATATAATATGTACAAAATATGAATTTTAATCTAAATTCGTGAAAATCGAATGTAAATTGATTTTTTAAACAACAGTAAAGCTATTATTTAATATTTTTGATTTGATTTCTTATGATGTTTATGTAAAAGAAATCGAATATCAACTGTCTAATTAAACAAAAGAAATAACAGATGATAAAAAGTGTTTTAACTACAAGGAATTTCTATATCTATTATACTAATTAAATTGAATAACAAGCTGACCCGCATCCAATATCTGTTCGATGTGTAGCATCCAATCACCTTATCTGACGAGGTAAACCTACAACAGATCCTGAAATTGCTTCTCATAAATGCAAATCAATAATGATGGAAATCGAATGACAGAACACATAAAAGATACTATCACAACAATCTCATAATTTTACAAGCAGTCACATTAAGATAAATCTTGTTGTGAGAACTTGTGTATAAACGTTCAATCAAAGATAAAGATAAATCTCTTAATTCAAATTTGAACAAATGATTACTGTGTGTTAAATCTGGAACATGAAACATGGATAATATGTAAATTTTTATTCTATCAACTTGTAGTAAAGCATGACAGTGAAAGCAATCATAATATATTTACAAATTGAAATAAACATGACTTGAATAAAAACACAATACGGAAAAGCTAAAGCTGCGACGAGTATTATATTCCATTCAAGTCTGTAAATGAAAAATCCATAGTCATGTCCTGGGCAGAGATGATGCCATGTTTACAAAATAACATGTTTATATAGGTACCAGGAAACAAAACTGTTTCATGTTGATAATATCAAATCTGTTCCAAAAATGTGGGGGATGCAACCACCCTGATTTCATTGAATAAAAATATCAACAGCCTAATCTATTTACTAAAAATCTAAAGTTCTTATGGCTGGGAGATCTCAACAGTGCCTCAAATATTCTTAGAAATCATGGGTTCCTGAAAACAAATGAAAATGGGAAGATTTTAGATATGTTTTCAATTGTCAAATCAAGCAATTCAAATTTTTCTAACTGGCTACAAAATCTTACGATTATATAGCTAGTTATAATAGAAACTACAATCATATTTTATTCAATAAACAAAACAAGTTAATCTTTATAAGAGAGATAATAAATTCAATCAAATTGTATATCCTAAATTGAGAGTGACAAAATCATGCTAAGCTTCAAAAAGATCATACCTCAAATCATGGGATTAAAACATATCAAGCAATCTTGGAGTTTACGATTTTTGTTGTTGCCTCGACATTCTTAAAAATGACAGATCTTATAGTTTTTAGGCATTTCTCCTTTGCTTGAGTTATGGATTGGAGTCTACTATTCTCATTTGTCAACGAATCCACTTGGTCTTTTAAAGATTTAATTCGGGACTATAGTAAAGGCACATTTGTATAATACCTGTTGATCCAGGATCGACACTCATCACACTGTGGCTATAGGGACTATGCATTAGCACTGACAACATTAAGGGTTGGAGAATCATCCACGGGAAAGGTAGGTTTGTTAAAGAGTTGAATGTAGGAGAATTTTGGGTTACATTTTAGACATGGAGGTAGGTTGTTTACATAGTTGTAGGGTGTGTCAGGATAGAGCCCGTATGACGTGGGGTCTTCTTCAACCAAAAACCTCTCAATTTTTGAATCTGAGTCTTCACTTAATTCAATTGTGTTGTTTTTGTCTGCATAGGGTTTGAATTTATTTCAAGCACATTGTGAAATCGAATGACCAACCCTTTTATTCTTGTAATTAACATCGACACTGCCCTTTAGCTTCTTCCCTGAGGGTTTTTTAACATTTTTAGTGAAACTCTTTGGGTGCGAACCTGGTTGATTTTCCAGTTGAGTAACATTAGGGTAGGTCGAGGGTTCATTATTAAGGTCAAGATCATAGGGAAGGAGCGGTGGAGGAGAGGCAGTAGGTTTCACAAGAGTTTCTATGACAACAAGCTTATCAACCTCTCCCAACTCACTATTGCAAAAGACATTTCATAAAATAAATGAATCCCAACAATCATTTTGTAATTGCAGCTAATGCACAAGGACAATTTTAATTAAACCATGATGGAATAAACTCGAATCAAACATCTTCTTCTTAAACCGTTTTCCCATCTTGTAGAGACTTCTAAGCAGGAAGTAGGGCATATTCAACGGGAAGTCAATGAAACTCATAAGAAATCGCAGATGATACAGGAAAGCTAACCCAAATATTCCTTCACACGTAAAGAATTATTTCACAATAGCAAGTAGATCATGCCACCTAGGCTTTAAGGATGAGACAGGCATACCTCGATCGCAACTAGTGATTTTCCGTGAGGTGAACATCAAAGTCCAGGGGACCTCTTCAACTTTTTCATTCTTGAACCAGTTTTTCCTGATAGCTAGTAAACCCCATGCTTGGCTTAAGAACTCCTCAATTACCTCTAGCTGCACGTCACCTATCTTTTCTTTGTAGCCATCGAAGGTCAATGCGAACTCTTGGGCAACTATCAGATTGAAACCCTTAAAATTTTCAATGAACAAACGCCAACCATTCCTTTCTAAATCGTCCCTAGAATTATCATACGATAGCAAGGTTTGGATGCCATTGGGCTCAATCCTTACCACTGGAGCCATGGAGAATAGAAGGGAATCAACACAGAATTCACAGGTAGGGTTTGATAAAAAGCCACAGAGCCATAGCCCCAAGCCTCAGCAAAACAATGCTATGACAGTTCAAATGGTAGGCAGAGGCATTAATCACCATGTGTGGGAGCAAAATCATGAATCTCGAGACCACACAGAAGATTAATGGCATGTTGTACTCTGTATGCCACCTTGGCATGGGTACGTACTAGGATCAGAACACTTTAAAAGCAAAATATGTGCATTCATAGTTTGACCACAAAGATAAGTGCATCGAATAACAATGGAATAATTCAAAGTTTCATGAATCAAAACTCCATCAATATCAATTAAATATTAATGAAAGGAGGTCTTTCACTTGTGCAACCAAGGCATTGTTTAGAACCAAGGGGTTATAAACAAGGAGAACAATCATGTTCATAGCAAAAAATATGACAATTCTATAACAAACCACATGAGCAGTCTTCCTTTAATCACAAATGAAAACAAAAAGTCAATTCCAGCCATGAGTTTTCATGCTTACAGTCATGAAAACAAAAATCGAAAAGAAGATATGTAAAAAGTGACAAGTGACAAGTGTCGATTAGTGAGAATGCTCATGACAAGTAATGAAAATTTAGAGACCCTGTGTAGGTATCTTACAAACGATAGTAATTATATCACTGCTGCTAAAAATGGCGACATGCTGGGAGAAGCAGTTATCTCTGCCAAATGAATGAGTTCAGATTAGGATAGTTAGATAAACTTTCCAATCGAAAACAACTGAAACGTTGTCTGAACATCGTAAATAATTATAATGCATTCCAGTTTTAGATTATTGTTATTTTAAAGAGACGAAAACTGATGACAATCTTAACAAAAGAGAGTTATGATATTAAAGTTAAAATCTACAATATTGTTGACAGGGTCGCTACTGCCAGCAGGCATCCATAGCCTCGACAGGGATGTCAATTAACCCACTCTGCTATCTGTATCCTGCCAAGAAGTTCTAGATCAGAACGAAGGACATTTAAGGTAAAAAAGAATCCATATTCGAGAATTTTCTTTTACCTGAAATTGCTTCGCTACCAGCGGGCCTGTTCAGTACCCCGGCGAAGTTATCTTGGCATCATGCATGCATTTACCCACTGCCAGCAGACATGTTCAGTATCTCGGTAGGCTTACAAGCACTTCCCACAACTCTCTGAAGGTTTATTTAGTTTTAAATATATTTAATAGAGCGGGGTGACGCTGAAAATCCTGGTTTTTGGACACATCTTAGTAAATTACAGACCTTGAAGAAATTTCTTAGCTGTCGTTCATTAAGATCTAGAAATAGTTTGTTAATAAAATCGACTTTCAAGAGAAAGGAGACATTTTCGAGTTGTTCTCTTAAGGAATAGGGATAGCATAAAAAGAATTTTTTATAGATGATCGTGAATATCTTCAGTTGCAAATTGAAATCAAGAAACGTTTTCCAAACAACAAATTATCTTCAACATGGATGCAAATTCAGAGAAATACCACAATTGATGTTTAAACAACTTTCAACAGTCATTATATAGGGGAAATGTTTCTATTCTCTTCATCTAAGCTAACCCATGATGCAGGCATGTGTGTTTCAAAAAGAAAGACCAATAAGCATAAAGGAAAAATCAAAACAAACTAGCAAAGAAAAACAAACAACAAACAAAACAGAAAATATTTACACAGTGTACATGGGAGCATCATCAGGCAAAGTACCTTTTCAAAGCTTGGCCATTCACTGGAAAGGTGTCTGGATGCCCCTCTAAATTTTGTAATCGGAAGGAACTGGGACCCAATTTCTCAGCAATTAAAAATGGTCCCAACCACAAGTTATGAAACTTTGTATGCTCTCCTTTTCCCTCATGAGGTTTGTCCCATTTTAGGACAAGGTCACCTACCTCAAAATTTCTGTCAGAGGTAGAATTGGAATCAAACCAACTTTTAACAATGAGTTGATGTTGTTCCAATTTCCGTTTTGCTTGAGCCCTCACTTCTTCTAATTTTAACAAAGTGTTAATTCAACTCTCCAAAGGGGGGTAGTCTTCTTCCTGTAATTTCTACGATAACTGCAGAGATGGAAAAAGGACACGTGGCAGAAGAATCACCTCCCTGCTGTAAACAAGAAAGAAAGTTGAGTTACCCACAACAGTTTTAGGAGTTACTCTATCAGCCCAAATTACGTTTAACAATGCGTTATGCCAATTTTTATGGTTTTCGAAGACCGTTCTCTTGATAATTTTGATCAAATTTTTATTAGTTGATTCTGCCAAACCGTTTCCTTGTGGGTAATAACTAGCAGAGTACTTTAATTTAATTCCTTTCTTGATCAGGGGATCAAATTTTGCTCAAAAATTCAAAGTGCTTAGAATCGCTTCAAATCGGATGAGAGCATAGGCGTCGTCATTGCGAACCCAACTCAACTCGTTTGGGTTCAAATGGACATCGGGAGTGAGAGATATCGTGATCTGTTCGAATCTCCAAACAGGTAAAAAAAAAGGACACTGACTAGGTAGTCCGTACAGGCTAACGTGGCAGAGACTGTACGTTCGTACATTGACATGGCAGAGCTGAAGTGGCAGTTTCGGATTGGCTGGCAGTTGGATGAATCATGTTTCGACACGTGGCAGTTTTTGGTTTCTGGTTGAGTGCCACGTGGCCCAGTCATGGGTTGCCACGTGGCACCATTGTATTGGGTATTGGCTCAAAACTATATGGAGTCTGTGTGATTCGAACCCCGGACTTCCCCCACCGATCAAAGCCTTTGCAAATTCCGCCTTGCCAATGGGCTACGCGTTGTTCCTTGTTAACTATATGCATTGGAATATATTTGAATTAATGTAATGTTTTATATGGTGGGGGGGTAGGGCCGGGGTTTAGCCCTGACCCGTGGTTCTATTTTTTTACACTTAGGACCGTTACCATATTGTTTGTGTGGGAGTTGTGTTACAAACGAAGCCCAGCCCCCGATTGCACAACCCTCAAACACATGACCACAGTTCAAACGCGTGGGGTTTATGTATTTAAGCCTCCGGTCACATAACCTGTGACATGTGACCATGCCACGGAGTGCACAGAGAAGTTGGTTTTTAAAAGTTAGCCCTTTTTGTTTATGCTGTCGGTTCTATGACCCACATGTGCCCACGAGTTTGACGGTTAGGGGATGGCATGCCCATAGCCGTCCTACAGTTCGCACAGTTGCGTTCGATGCCAGGTTTTTATGCTTAAATAAGCGTGTGTGCTAGGTTGAACGTACAGGGGTGCAATTTGTAGATGCAGAGACAACAAGCTTGAAAGGGGGACTTCCAGGAATCCTAACTTCTTTGTTTTTTGGCCAAACGAGGTGTCGAAAAAGCCCAGTTAGGGGTTTTTGGACGCTCTGAATCCATTGGAGCAGTCTGTTGGTCAATTTGAGCATTGTAAAGCACATTTTTGAGCACTTTAAGAAAATAATACTAATGAT
>ML823264.1:0-11337 GCA_009831015.1 Picea engelmannii | reverse complement strand
GAAATTCTTTGTATTCTCTGGCAATTATAGCCAATCATTTATTTTGGCTTCTTTGGCTTATAATTCCCTTCCTTCATGTGACCTCTCACGGTGATGATATGCCTATTCAAAAGGTGCTTTGCGTTCTTGGTCTAGCGAGAACTAGCTCCCTACTTTATGATATAACCTTGGGAGATTAAATTCACATGACCATGTGATTGCGGGTGTGAGCTCTCTTCTCATTACCCCCTTTCACATGTGACCTCGGGCTACATCCTTGCATAAGAAAATGATTGCGGGTGCATCCAACAATGGTTTGAGATTAACCGGTTTTCTCCCCGCAATCTACCTCCAGATGCCACGTACCCCTTCTCCAATACCATGGATTCAATTGCAGCCTAACCTCAGAAAATTAACTTCCGAGAAACTTCTAATCCCACAATCAGGTGTGATCGTCGATCTCACGATCTCTGATAGATTGCCTTGATCAACGACTCCGATCTATTTTCTTTTCATGCCTTATTTCCTTCATTGACGCATGATCCTTAGTCTCAACGACCAAGTGACATGTGTCTCTCCAAACCAACAGACAATATCGATTTCACCTTTCATGTTTTTGGAGTCTCGATTCTCAAAAACTCCACTTGCTCCCGGAGCATTTCACCCAGAGTCCACAATCTATCGATGCCTGGTCTTCTCGAATCAACAGTCACAATCCATTCGGGTATTCAGGGTTCAAAAATCTCAACTTTCCATTCTTTCAACCCTCCTTTTCTTTTTCCCAGAGATGACAATCCACTGATGTGTGTCCCTTTTAGATCAACAGTCATGATCCTTTCATGTCTCTAGACTTCAGAATTCTCAAGTCTCAACTAGAAATCCTTGAAGTGAGATTTATCCTAAATCTCATATCAGTCGACACCTACTCCCCTTGATGATCAATGGTCGAGATTTGTCTTTTGTGATTTTCACGTTGTCCCCATCCAAAAACATCTGAATTTGTGGATCTTATGCCACCTGTCCTCCTTGAACATGGACGACCCCAAACCACTTCGGGACTTGGAAACTTTGGGCAAGTGTTGGTGGTAAATATACCAAAGTAAAACTCCTAGAGTGATGTCACTTGATGACATGTCATGAGCCTTGTCCCTGCCACATGTCACTAGAATTTGTGATTTGCAGGTACCTAAAATGTCGAATAAACTTGACACTTTTCATTTTTTGATTGCGCCATGTGTCCTTGATGATGTGGATCCTCATTCACTTTAGGACTTCGGTCTTCGAGACTTTAGGTATTTCAACTTTTAAAGTTTTCAATTCTTCCGAAGTGAGAATCCTCGAATAGTAACCTCCTCATAGTGTTTATACCCAAACTAAATGTTGTTCGTTGATCATGTTCTTAGATTGACGTCTCTCTCTTTCTGTGATGCTTATTTTCTAGCTTATCTTGTCCTTCCACTTTAAAATGATTTGATGGCTGATGTTTACTCCGACTCTCCAGACTTTGGGGATTTCAGATCTCAAACTTAAACTCTCAAAGTGATTTCTCTGAAGCATAACTTCCGCACATATTTAGACCTGAAATGAATGTTGTTTGTTGATCAAGATATTAGATCAATGACTCGATCCGTCTGTGATTTAGTTATTCCTTGGATTAAATCCAATGACTCTCCATATTTTCTTATCCTATCCTTCCATTTATTTCTATCTGATAGTTTTTGGTCCTCTAGATCAATGATCCAATGACCATTGTCACTCTTCCTCCTGAGCTTTTGATCTCTCTGACTTAGAAGGTTTTATAAGTCTTCATGGGTCTCTACATTTTCTCCTCCTATGAGTCTGTCTCTTGGACCTCGTCTGCACTTATGGAAACCACTATCTCTTCTGATCTTTCTCATCTTTTGCGCTCTCGAGGTTTGGTTCATTGTTGTTCTTTCCATCAATGACAAGAACACTCTTCATGTAAGCATGCCAAAAATATCCCCCTTTGGCATTGATGGCAACCCTGAAAGGTTGCACTATTGTCCTTAGACCTCCAACTGTTTCATACAGACAACACATTTTTCTCCCCCTTTGACATCAATTTCAAAGAAAACAAAGAGTGAATCTGTGCTCCCCCTGATCAAATATACTAGGAGAACTCTTCCCCTGATCAGATAGACTATTTTAACTTGATAATAAGGTCACACCCAACATTTGGCATAGATACTCAAACTGAGCTTTTGCAAGCCATTTAGTGAAGATATCAACAATTTGATCTTTGGATAGAATATAATGAAAAGAAACAATAGTGTTGGTCACCTGTTACCTCAAGAAGTGATACTTGATGGGTATATGCTTGGTCTTGGAGTGAAATGCATGATTCATTGACACACTAATTGCACAAGTATTATCAAAATGAATTGGGATCAATGCAATATATTTTACCTCCAAGTCTGCAAGTTTCTAAATCATCCACAATACTTGGGTACAACAAGTGGTAGCTACAATGTATTCAACTTCTATAATTGATAAGGAAATGGAACCTTTCTTCTTGCTCAACCATGCTACAAGGGAATCTCCTAAGTAGAATTCACCACCACTCGTGCTTTTCCTTTCATCCACTCAATTAGCCCAATCAACATCTGAATAGATTGATAGTTGAAAATTATGATTCCTAGGATACCATAGGCCATAGTTCATTGTTCCTTTCAAGTATCAGAATATTCTTTTGACAAATAACACATGACTTTATTTAGGTGCAGCCTGATACCTTTCTACCATTCCAACAACATGAATTATGTCTAGATGGGATGTTGTGATGTACAATAGGTTGCCTATCATAGACCTATATGAACTATGATCAACATCAGGTGAGTCATCATCCTTGCTTAACTTGCATCCAATAACCACAGGTGTGCTCATAGGTGTAGAATCTTCCATTTGAAACCTTTTCAACATTTCTCTTAGATATTTCTCCTAAGAAATAAATATTCCTTCATACCTTTGAGTGATTTGCAGACCAAGAAAAAATGATAGTTCCCCTATCATAGACATTTCAAATTCAGACTACATGGCAGAAGAAAACCATTCTACCAATGAAGCATTATTGCTTCTGAAGAGGATGTCATCTACATAGACCAACACAATGAGAAAATAATTACCCTTTGTTTTGATATACATATTGTTTTCAACTATTCCTCTCTTGAATCCTTTGTCTTGAAGATACTTATCTAGTCTATAATACCAGGCATGAGGAGCTTGTTTCAACCCATATAAGGATTTCTTCATCTTGCAGACAAAGTCAGGGTTATCTGACAATTGGAAACCCTTTGGTTGTTCCATATAGAATTCTACTTTTAGATCTCCATTTAGAAAATCTTACTTGACATCCGTTTGATAGACTTTAAATTGTTTGTGGCAAGCATAAGCAAGAAACATTCTAATAGCTTCTAATCTTGCTACGGGCGCAAATGTTTCATCAAAATCCATTCCTTCTATTTGAGAATATCCTTTGAATACCAATCTAGACTTATTTCTTACAATATTTCCTTGCTCATTCATCTTGTTTTTGTAGATCCATTTGGATCCTATTACATTTTTATTTGTTGGCCTAGGTACAAGTTCCCAAGTGTCATTCTTTTCAATCTGGTCCAGTTCCTTATTCTTTGATTTTAACCAATTTACATATTTACTGGATTCATTAAAGTTTTTACATTCCACCATGGATATAAAGGCTATATGTGATTTCTCAGTGTGTTTGATTATCCTTCTCCTAGTTTGTACACCTTTGTCTTTCTCACCAATTATCTGACTTTTAGGATGATTTTTTTGAGTAATTCTGAAGGAAGGATTTGATGTTTGTTGTTGTCCTAACTCTTCTTGTCTGGGTGTCTCTTCTCCACTTGATTCATCATCTCCTTGTGACTCTAATATTTTTTGTTCTTTATCTTCATTATTCTCATCATCTTTTTCATCTGTGTTGGCAGTAGAGATATAATTACTATTGTTTGTAAGCTGCCTAAATAGGGTCTCTAAATTTTCATTACTCATCATGAGCATTCTCACTAATCGACACTTGTCACTTGTTGCTTTTTACATATCTTCTTTTCAATTTTTGTTTTCATGACTGTAAGCATGAAAAATTGCGGCTGGAATTGACTTTTTGTTTTCATATGTGATTAAAGGAAGACTGCTCATGTGGTTTGTTATAGAATTTTCATATTTTTTGCTATGAACATGATTGTTCTCCCTGTTTATAACCACTTGGTTCTAAAAAATGCCTTGTTTGCACAAGTTAAAGACCTCCTTTCATTAATATTTAATTGATATTGATGGATTTTTGATTCATGAAACTTTGAATTATTCCATTGTTATTCGATGCACTTATCTTTGTGATAAAACTATGAATGCGCATATTTTGGTTTTAAAGTGTTCTGATCCTAGTACATACCCATGCCAAGGTGGACTACCGAGTAAAGCATGCCATTACTCTTCTGCATGGTCTCGGGATTCACGATTTTTCTCCCACGCATGGTGATTAATGCCTTTGCCTACCGTTTGAACTATCATATCATTGTTTCACTAAGGCTTGGGGCTATGGCTCTGTGGCTTTTTATCAAACCCTACTTGTGAGTTCTGTGTTGATTCCCTTTTGTTCTCCATGGATCCAGTGGTAAGGATCAATCCCAATGGCATCCAAACCTTGCTATCGTATGATAATGCTAGGGACGATTTAGAAATGAACGATTGGCGTTTGTTCATTGAAAAGTTTAAGGATTTCAATTTGAGAGTTGCCTAAGAGTTTGCATTGAACTTCGATGGTTGCAGAGTGAAGATAGGTGGCGTGCAGCTAGAGGTAACTGAGGAGTTTTTAAGCCAAGCCACGGGCTTACCAGCTATTGGGAAAAAATGGTTCAAGAATGAAAAAGTTGAAGAGGTCCCCTGGACTTTGATGTTCGCCTCATGGAAAATCACTAGTTGCGATGGAGGTATGCCTGTATCATCCTTAAAACCTAGGTGGAATGATATACTTGCTATTTTGAAACAATTCATTACATGTGAAGGAATATTTGGGTTAGTTTTCCTGTATCATCTGCGATTGCTTATGAGTTTCATTGACTTCCTGTTGAATATGCCCTACTCACTACTTAGAAGTCTCTACAAGATGGGAAAACGATTTAAGAAGAAGACGTCTAATTCAAGTTTATTCCATCATGGTTTAATTAAAATTATCCTTGTGCATCAGTTGCAATTATAAAATTATTGTTGGGATGCATTTATTTTACGAAATGGCTTTGGCAATAGTGAGTTGGGACAGGCTGACAATCCTGTTGTCATAGAAACCCTTGTGAAACCTACCACCTCTCCTCCACCTCTCCTGCCCTGTGATCTTGCCCTTAATAATGAACCCTCGACCTACTCTAATGTTACTAAACTGGAAAATCATCCAGGTTCGCACCCAAAGAGTTGCACTAAAACTATTAAAAAACCCTCAGGGAAGAAGTTAAAGGGCAACATCGATGTTAATTACAAGAATAAAAGGGTTTGTCATTTGATTTCACGATGTGCTCGAAATAAATTCAAACCCTATGCAGACACAAACAACACAATTGAATTAAGTGAAGACTCAGATTCAGAAACTGAGAGGTTTTTGGCTGAAGAAGACCGTGTGTCATACAGGCTCTATCATGACACACCCTACAACTATGTAAACAACTTGCCTCCATGTCTAAAAGGTAACCTAAAATTCTCAAGCATTCAACTCTGTAATAAACCTACCTTTCGCGTGGATGATTCTCCAACCCTTAATGCTGTCAGTGCCAATGCACAATCCCTATAGCCACAGTGTGATGAGTGTCAATCCTGGATCAACAGGTATTATACGAATGTGCCTTTACTACAGTCTCGGCTTAAATATTTAAAAGAGCAAGTGGATTTGTTGACAAACGGGAATAGTAGACTCCAATCCATAACTCAAGAAAAGGAGAAATGCCTAAAAACTATAGGATCTGTCATTTTTAAGAATGTCGAGGCAGCAACAGCAATCGTAAACTCCAAGATTGCTTGATATGTTTTAATCCCATGATTTGAGGTATGATCTTTTTGAAGTTTAGCATGATTTTTTCACTCTCAATTTAGGATATACGATTTGATTGAATTGATTATCTCTCTTATAAAGATTATCTTGTTTTGTTTATTGAATAAAATATGATTGTAGTTTCTATTATAACTAGCTACATAATCGTAAGATTCTGTAGCCAGTTAGAAAAATTTGAATTGCTTGATTTGACAATTGAAAACATATCTAAAATCTTCCCATTTTCATTTGTTTTTAGGAACCCATGATTTCTAAGGAGATTTAAGGCACTGTTGAGATCTCCCAACCATAAGAACTTTATGTTTTTAGTAAATATATTAGGTTGTTGATATTTTTATTCAGTGAAATCAGGGTGGTTGCATCCCCCACATTTTTGGAACAGATTTGATATTATCAACAAGAAATAGTTTTGTTTCCTGGTACCTATATAAGCATGTTATTTTGTAAACATGGCATCATCTCTGCCTAAGACAAGACTATGGATTTTTCATTTACAGACTTGAATGGAATATAATACTCATCACATCTTTAGCTTTTCCGTATTGTGTTTTTATTCAAGTCATGTTTATTTCAATTTGTAAATATATTATGATTTCTTTCGCTGTCATGGTTTACTACAAGTTGATAAAATAAAAATTTACATATTATCCATGTTTCATGTTCCAGATTTAACACACAATAATCATTTGTTCAAATTTGAATTAAGATATTTATCTTTATCATTAATTGAACGTTTATACACAAGTTCTCATAGCAGTATTTATCTTAATGTGACTGCTTGTAAAATTATGAGATTGCTGTGATAATATCTTTTATGTGTTCTGTCATTCAAATTCCATCATTACTGCTTCACATTTATGAGAAACAATTTCAGGATCTGCTGCAAGTTTACCTCGTCAGATAAGGTGATTGGATGCTACACATCGAACAGATATTGTATGCGATAACAAGTCAGCTTGTTATTTAATTTCATTAGTATAATAGATATAGAAATTCCCTGTAGTTAAAACACTTTTTATCATCTGTTATTTCTTTTGTTTAATTAGACAGTTTGATATTCGATTTCTTTTACATAAACATCCTAAGAAAACAAATCAAAAAGATTAAATAATAGCTTTACTGTTGTTTAAAAAATCAATTTACATTCGATTTTCAGGGATTTAGATTAAAATTTGTATTTTGTACATATTATATATATCTTAGAATTATAATTATTTGTATATATTGTGCATGTGATAAGTAGAGTTATTTTATAAGTATTAGTTAGTTAAACTGTAAATATATATTATATATATATATATATAATTTTTTAGCGATTGTTATTTATTAAGTTATTGCATTTCCTTTAGTTTTGTTTTTTCTCTTTCTTAAGGACTTGGATCAGCCAACGGGGACGCTAAACCTGTCAGAGTGGATTAATCCAAACGACTTGGGTTAGTTAGACAACCCTGGACCAGATTGACTCCTCCAGTTGACGAGCGGTCAATTTCGCCCGTCAACAAATGGCGTTAGAAGGAGGGCCTAAAATCTATTAATGGCACGAGGAGGTCGTAAGACTCCTCCCCCACCTATCCACTCACCTATAGTAACTAGAATTCATTCAGACGAAAACAATGTCCCTCAAACAAAAACTAGATCAAACGACGATCTACGGATCACAGTTGAACTAATAACTCCAAATCCTACGAGTGGTGACATACAAGAGATTGTTCGACAATCTCTCATAAGATCATACAATGGCTTGGCCCATATAAGACAACCAAACCGACCTTTGAATCAACCATTAGAATTCTATGATATCAAAGAACAACTTGGAGGTACTGACCTTACCTTAAACCCTACAAATCCAATCCTCACTCCTGCAGTAGGAGGATCTGGTATTCCACCATCACTACCTCCTTCATCTCCTTCTTCTTCTGGAGAAGAATCCTCAGAAGAAGGTAGTTCTTCATCACAACCTTCGAAACCACCCACTCCTATGGCCAATGCAAACAATCCCGCTAGACCCTGGCTCGACCAAGATGCAATGGCCATACCTGGGCCTCAACATCCTTTGCCAACACCCAGAGAAATGGCTCCCTAAATTTGACCTGGACTCCAAAAAGATCGCCGAAGATCACATCAAAAAGTTTATGTTAGCCATTAGACTCCATAGTGTTGAGCACGAAGACATATTCTGTAGATTGTTTCCCTACACCTTTGAAGGTAATTCCTCTACCTGGTACTTTTCCCAACAACCCCACACCATCGTGTCATGGGAGAAATTTGAATACTGTTTCCTTGAGAAGTTTGGAGATGACAAGTCTCGTGAAGTTCTAGTCATGGAGCTTTCTAGTTTAAAAATGAACCCCAAAGAAAAGATCAAAGACTTTAATCAAAGGTTCTTGACACTAAAGAACCAGATCCCTATGGATTCGATGCCTGTCGAGAATCTTATTATCACATATTATACGAAAGCATTGCATCAAAACATAGCCATTTGGGTAAAGAGATCCAAGAAATCCACGTTGTTAGAAGCCTTTGAAGATGCCAGTCAGATCAAGAAAGACATTCTCAATTTAAAAGACACTACTAGCAACGAGATAGAGACTAGTTCATCTTCCAAAAAGAAAATCAAAATCCTTCCTAGACCTTCCCAAAACAAAGCTCAACCTGAGAGTTCAGATTTATAAAACTTATAGAAAGTCATCTAGAAATTGTCCAGCCAAGTTATAGATTTGAAAAGGTCGGCTAAAGAATCTTCTTCAAACAAAGGGCCTTACAAACCTCCTTTTAGAAATCATTTTCCCACCAACCGACCTAATTCAAATACTGAAGGCCTAAATCTAGAAAGCCTGCAATTTTCTATTCAAACGATCCTAGAAACACACGATAACTTGATTCCTCCCGAGATTCCTGAAGAAGTAGTTGAACAAGAGACGGTAGAAGAAGACGAATCCTCTCCGAATATTTTCAAACATTTTTCGGATAACATTTTTCAAGATAATTTCGAAATAGTGCATCCTTACAATACTAGGAGCAAGACAACATATAAGCCTTCTTCCGAAGTTACGTCGACTTTGACTCAAAAATAGTCTAAATCAACTGAGACTAAACAGAATTCAGTAAACCCAAGTTTGTATTATGATTTGGTTGAAGATCTAAAAAATCTTAGGGCTAACATTTTTGTTTACGAATTATTAAAATTCCCTTTTCTTCTGCAAAAAATGTTGCTAAATATTGTAGAGAACAACAAAAATAGCATTCCAAACAACAACAAAGGTGTTCAAAACAGCCCCAAAATTCCTCAGAAGGCCTCCACCAAAACCACATCCGAGCCTCATGAGAAAAGAGACCTTCCTGTAAATAATGTAACAAATGTAGATAAACCGGTTTCAGAGGCTATGAGTAAAAAACAACAAACTTCCACTGTTAATACTCACAGAAATGTCCCTCCATTTTTGTTAACTTTTGAAATTTTCAATAGGAACGTGCATAACTGTATGGTAGATTCAGGTGTGTCATCTAATGTAATGCGTTCGTCTGTCTGTCAAAATAATAATGCCGAAGTTCAACCATCCAACTTGAAAATTATCCAACTTGATCGAACTAGTGTTAAACTGATAGGAGAATTAATAAATGTGCTTATAAGATTGTCGTCTAATCCTAAAGTGCATCAAGTGATTGATATCATTATTGTAGATATTCCAGAAGTTTATGGTTTTTTTTTAAGTAGAGATTGGTTAGAACAATTACATGGCTATTTTGCAACGGATTGGTCTCACTTTTGGCTCCCCAAGAATGGAAAGCCCAACATAATCAAGTTAAATCATGAATGTTATCTGAAGTTCACGGTGACTAATTTAAATGATCCAAATGAACCATTCACTCCCTCTTCCGATTTGCCCAAAATACAGGGGATGGATACTTATTTCAGTAATTTCATGGATGAAACTTCTACTATCACTAACCTGGAACAACAATCTGAAATTTTGACATATACGCGGCCAACAACTTCCTCTCAGTGGTCACATGCAACCGACAATAATCAAATATGGTCTCTTTACTTTAATGGGTCAAAATATAAAGAAGGAGCTGGTGCAGGTTGCGTGCTCATCAATCCAGTAGGTAATAAGACTCTGATTGCTTGTCGGTTAGAATTCGAATGTATGAACAACATGGCCGAATATGAGGCACTCCTGCAAGGCCTCTGTAATGATCCCAAGCCAAATTCTTTCTTGGAATCACTAACTACTACGAATTTATTGAGTTATTAAGTGCATACAATATTCATCAACACATGAAGATCACAATATATTCAAGATGTAGACGCACAAGCAAAGATCTGACCTTTTTATTATGAGCAATGTAAGATCAATATAATAGATGGTCGATTTGGCATAAACCTCAGATGGACGTACAAGCAATAGATATGAGCTACTACAAAATGCTCCTGACAATACAAAATAAGCCTCCAAAAGTTGGATATACAATGAAGACTAAATCAAGCAGATCTGAGCCACACTAATGCTCAACCTCCAAGCTGGAAAGTGCCCCGTCCTGCTAGAATGTTGAAGCCCTGAATAGTTCTTCCCTGCTACCAAAAGTTTCCAATCATCCCGAGAAATATGCCAAATGATAGATCAGGCAACTGTAAAGAAAACCCAAATGTCCAAATTCCCAAATCCACTCTCAAACCCCGTAGATCTGAATTCTTCACTGAATGGTGTACCCCACTGGATGACTTAAACCCTAGCTAGTTCAACCCTGATGAAGGAGGCCTCCAAATGCTATGAAACTCTCCAAGAATATAGATCGGGCTATGAGAACCCCGTGGGAGAAGTTTCAGGCTCAGATCTCAAGCAGATCTCCCTAGATATGAGTTTTACTGAATCATAGGACGTCCCCTATGGCTCCACGACGTCCCAATCTGCAGACAAATATAGAATGATGATAACCCTCCAGAAAATCCCTCAAACTGATGGTCCTGCCCCTGCAAACAAAACCCAACTGCCGGAATGGCCCTAGGCCCTTAGGATAAGCTAGATCGAACCTCCCTCGATAAACTGGCCCTGAGACTAGAATGGTGTGGAGAAGTCTTTCATCCCGGAGACCAAGTTGTATAACAAGGTGAGTGGATATTTCACCACTGAGTTTCTCACAAGGGTTTGTACAAAAAAACCCTCAAACTGAATGCTCAAGAGAAATAGAAAATGCTAATCCAAAACCAGAATGAGTAATAGGTGCACCCCAACCTCTTACTTATACTTTTCCTTCTAATTCTCTATTGAGTTAGGTTA
>ML823263.1:50945-62932 GCA_009831015.1 Picea engelmannii | reverse complement strand
AGTCCAGCTCCCAAGCTAACCAGATACACCAACACAAAATGGCTATGGATACAAGTTTAGGTATAGTCATAAAGATACGAAAGATAGTTCAATGGGTGTGTGCATGTTCATGGATGATTGACTGGATGACTGAATGATCCAAGGAATGATGGGAATAATGATGGAAAATATAGGAAAATAAACTAAGTCCCAACAATATGTATGCATGTCCCCAACTTGATACTTTTCATGTTGGGAGCTACTTTGGCCCCACTTGTCCCCAACTTTAGAACTTAGGATAAAATAATTATCCATGCTTTATGATTTAAGAAATATTAATATAATATTCCTTTTTGGCTTAAGCTCCCTAGCTTACCCATTTTCCTTAACTTTAAGGCCCCTCCCTTTCCTTAACCAGTGGATTTTAGTCCCCCATCTCTTTTATCATGGTCGGTCTATGCATAGCGATGTATTTTATATTAATTATGAGACATATACAAAAATAGGCACACTGGCCTTTAACATCTAGGCTCTCTGGCCTAATCAAAACCTAAGCATCCTAGCTTATAATAATTGGTTCACTAGCCTATAAAATGTAGCATATACACAAAAGGCTACCTGGCCTCAAAATCACATGCACTTATGTTGTTGCACGCGGTATCCTGGAATGTGCAAACTTCCTCATTTTATTGTGCAATACATGTGCGCACTATGCCATGAAATGTGCATACAAAATGATATAAAAAAACTCACCATCTTAAGTACATTTTCATTTACATTACAGTTTGGTTCGGCCTAGGGACATTACAATCCCCTCCCCTTATTTATGCATTATCCTCAGTGCATCATGTACCCATATACAACAAAATTTAAAAAATCCTCAAAAAGATGCAGGTATTCTGCCCACATTGCATCCTCATGCTCCCAAGTAGCATCCTCGGGACTGCACCAGGTGCATTGGACCTTTACAATCCCTATGGCTCAATTCCAGAGCTGTTTTATTTTCTAGTCCATAATGCGTACCGGATGCACTTGAAAAGAGACTTCTTGCTCCACTTGAATCACTTTCCAATCAATAACATGATTAGCATCAAGTATATATTTCTTGAGTAATGATACATGGAATACATTATGAACAGACATTGATGCAGTCAATGCAATCATATAAGCTACTGGACCAATCATATCTAGGATTTCAAATAGCCCACAATAGTGAGCTGCCAACTTTGAACAATTTCCCAACTTCAGGGAACTTCTGTTGGCTTTCACTTTCAAGAATGCATGATCACCCAATTTGAATTCCCTGTGAGTTTTGCCCTTATCATCATAAATTTTCTGCCTGTCTTGGGCAGCCTTTAATTTTATTTTATTTTTTATCATTTTCTCCTCCATTTCCCTAAGAAAATATGGCCCAACCATTGCTCTGTCTGCTGGGTTATCCTAGCTTACTGGTGTGTTTCACTTTCTTCCATAAAGTGCCTCAAATGGGCTCATCTTTAGATATTCTTGGTACCCATTGTTATAAGCAAAATCTACCAAGTGTAGGTAGTCTTCCCATTTTGATGGTTCATCCATCACATACATCCTCAACATGACTTCAATCACTTGATTCACCCTCTCTATTTTCCCATCAGATTCTGGATGATAAGATTTACTAAAATTCAAGTTTGTTCCAAATCCATTAAATAATCCCTTCCAAAATTTTGAGGTAAATTTTGGATCTCTGTCAGACACAATTGTCTTGGGTATGCCATGTAATCTAGAAATTTCCTTCATATAAACATCAACGATGTTGGATTCCTTTTGAGTGAGCTTAACTGGAACAAAATGGGAAGCTTTAGTAAGCTTATCCACCACTACCATGATAGAATCATGTTTCTTGTTTGTTCTGAGAAGTTTGGTGATGAAATCCATTGTTGCAACTTCCCATTTCCACTCAGGAATTAGCAATGGTTGTAGCAAACTAGTTGGGTGTCTATGCTCAGCCTTTACTTTTTTGCATTCCAAACATCTGGCAATACAATCAACAACCTCTTTCTTCATGCCTAGCCAATAATATTGGCTCTTGACAGCTACAATAGTTTTTTGATATCCTGGGTGCCCAACATAAGGTACATTATGCATTTCTCTCAATAACAGATTTTTCAATTCATGATAATTTGGTACATAAATTTTGCTCATGCACATGAGAATTCCATTATTATCTAGCTTATATTCCTCAATTTTCTGCTGCAAAATATCTTGCTATAATTTTGCCACTAATTCCTTATATTGCAAATCTGATTTGGCAGCCTCTGTAATTATGTCTTTCAAATCTGATTGGTACATGCTAATGGTCATAGCATGCATTTCATGCACTCTTCTGATGAGTGCATCGGCCACTTTGTTCTCTTTCCCCTTCATATGCTTTATATCAAAGTCATATTCACTCAAAAATTCTAACCATCTACTTTTCATAGCATTTATAGTTGATTGATCAAATAACTATTTCAGACCATTATGGTTTGTTCTCAGTTCAAACGTTTTTCCCATGAGGTAGTGTCTCCATTTCCTCAAGGCATGCACTATGGCTGACAACTCCAAATCATGAGTGGCATAGTGTCTTTCATGCTCCTTTAACTTCCTTGACTCATAACATATAACAAACCCATTTTGACTGAGGACTCCACCAAGTCCCTCTTTACATGCATCTGTGAATACAATGAAGTCTTCATTTGGGTCTGCAATCCTTAGTATTGGAGCACTTGTTAATAATTGTTTCAAGTGTTGGAAACTCTTTTCACAATCCAATGTCCACTGAAACTTCACACCCTTTCTTTGTAAGGAAGGGATTGGGTGTGAAATCTTTGAGAATCCTTCAATAAATCTCATGTAGTAGCCTACAAGACCCATGAATGATCTCACCTATGTCACATTCTTTGGCACTGACCATTCTCTAATGGCTTCTATATTCTCAGGATCCACTACTATCCCATCCATTGAAATGATATGCCCCAAATAATGAATTTGATTCTGATAAAATGAGCACTTTCTCAACTTGGCATACAACTGATGCTCCCTTAATACTTGCAACACCATCCTCAAATGATGTTCATGATCTTCCTCTAACTTAGAATATATAAGAATGTCATCCAAAAAGATAATGACAAACTTGTCTAATTATTCTCGAAAAACACCATTCATTAAGCACATGAAAACAACTGGTGCATTTGAGAACCCAAATGGCACCACTGTGAACTCATAATGACCATACCTTTTCCTGAAGGTGGTCTTGCTGATATCTTCCTCTTTAATCCTTACCTGATGGTATCTTGACCTGATATCTATCTTTGAAAAGATCTTTGCATCCTTCAATTGATCAAAAAGACCATCAATCCTTGGCAGAGGATACTTGTTCTTAACAACCACTTTATTCAACTGTCTGAAATCAATGCACAATCTTAATGTTCCATATTTATTCTTCACAAACAAGACTGGGGCACCCCAAGGTGACACACTTGGGCATATATACCCCTTCTTTAGAAGCTCTTCAAGTTGCATTTGCAACTCCTTCAGCTTTGGTGTACTCATTCTGTAAGGAGTCTTTGACACTGGAGCTACTCCAGACATTAAATTTATAGAGAAATAAATATCTCTCTTTGGGGGTAGTCATGGTACCTCCCTAAACACATCTTCAAAATATTTTAGGACTGCATAATCTTCCAAATTTGGCACCTTATCTTTAGGTGTCTATTCCATATGTGCTGCAAATATTTGACACCCTTTTCTGTAACATTTCTTCAGCTGCAATGCTAAAATTTCTCAGATGGTTACTGCCCTGGGAATTCCATGCACCTTCCTTAGGGTCCCTTCCTCATCTAGGAAAGTAAAGGCCTTGTTATGACAGTCTAGGATGGCATGATGTTGGTCCAACCAATCCATCCCAATTAGACAGTCATAGGAACCTAAAGGCAAGATGTTTAAATCTTCCCTGGTGTTCAGTCCATTCATGTCCATAAGACATGACTTAACCATCTCACTAACTTTTCTTTTGTCTCCTGTAGCCAACTGCACCAACCAATATTTCCCATGCTTTCTTCTTGGCAAATGAAAACTTTCCACCATCTTAGGATCTATATAACTATGACTGGCTCCTGAATCAATTAAAATAGAAATGGTTTGGTTGTTGATCATACCTTCCACTTCAATCATATGTGACTGATACTCTTCTTTCTTGTTGTCCAAGGCTGCATAGATCCTTGGTACATTTCTGCCCATATCCTCCACTGTTTCAGCTTGTTGTAGATTGTGAACAGTTCTTCGTTTTTCACCTCTGTGAGGACAATCTCTGAACATATGATCCCCTTTACAAACCCAACATTAAATAGGTGGTTGCCTTGGTATTTGACCCCCTATTTCAATATCTCTAGGATTTTGTTGTCCCTGTGGATTATTTCTGAAAAATGGTGGCTTAGATCCCTTCTTCCTCTGATCCATATTGAACTTATTTTTGTCTTCCCAAGATTTTTGGAAAGTTGGCCTTTCTTTCTGCTGATCATATAGGCACTTAGCTCACCTTATGGTTCCCTCCAATGTCTTGGGATCATCATACTGTATTTTTTCACTGATGAAGGATGGAAATCCACTCAAATACCTTTGAATTTTAACCGTCTCATCCTTGATGAAATAAACATACTTCAGCAGTTTTAAAATATTATTTCATATTCATCTATTGTCATACTCCCAAGCTTGAGTTCAAATAACTCTTTCATTTTCTTATCATAATATCTCTTAGTCAAGTATTTCTTCTCAATATACTTCTTGAATTCCTTCCAAGTAACACTTTTCTCTTTAATGTGTTGCACCTACACAAGTTGATCCCACCATATGGATGTCTTTCCCTTGAGTTGGTAGATGGAAATTATACCTTCTACATGAGAAGAATAATTATGCAATTGGAAATACTTTCTCATGCCAAGCAGTCATGTTTCTTCATCCTCATCCTTCTTTTTCTCACCATCAAATGTAGGAGGTTTGATTTTGTTCATTTCTCCTCGCATTTCATCCCCCCGGAACTATTGTGCTTCCTAACAGGGGATGGAATTGATTTGTTGTGTGATCTCTTATTGGAATGTCTCGAGGAGTGGTGGTGATGTTTTCTAACACTTCTGGTTCTTCTTTTCTCATCAGGAGGCATGTGAGTTCCGAATATGCTTGAGCCACTCTCCTTATCCAATTTATTTTATATTATGTTCAAGCTCTGCAATAACTTCATATTGAAGTCATCTTGCTGCTCCTTGGATCTCATAAGCCTTTCATTATCATTTTTATGGCTTTGGACATCCTTTTACAAATTTTTAATGGTCTCTGCCATATTCATGTTTTCATTCCTTTCATCTCCATGTCCATTGGAGTTTGTTCCTTCAATGCCCAAATGGACATCCATCCCTCTAATCTTTTCTTCCTGACTATAAGTCCCCTATGCCTCTTCCATTACTTTGGACTCTATGCTGATATTGAACTGATCTAGTTGTTGTTGACCTACAAAATGTGCAGCCAACACAAATTTTTCAGGCTAATTGTTTCAACAATTTAATGAAATATGAACCATTATGGTTCAATAATAATATATATCAGAATTATTTCTTTTGATTTCCTGGAAAATTTAATTCCCCGATCAATTTTTTTGGTGGATATTTATATTCCACTATCCAATACCTTTCCAACACCTTCTCCCATAATCAATTCCGAGTCTTGAGAAGAAAGTTATGGCTACTTGAAATTTTCCCATTAATTTTTCTTTTCATTTTTCAACTTGGCGCAACTTTGCACTGTAAATACGCAATTTTGCACTTACTCCTTTGGAATTGTCATAGGATATCAATTGGGTTTCCTCATATACATCTTATGGACACTCTATCAAAGTTTCACCTCTTTCTGGGTTTTGGAATGCTAGTTACAACCTACTGAAATTCTAGACCAAAATACCATATTGTAACTGGTATGCTACAGGTACCTTATTTTCCATATTAAACACTTTTAACTTGCCCAGAAATTTAATTGAGATCTTCAAATTTCTTCTATGATTCAATATCTTTCCATTGACTGATCCTGTGCCTCAATTTGATTCTATGGTTCTTTGAAGTTAGATGGCTCTTAAAATTTACCCCCCACTGTTTGTGTTGTAACTTTCTCAAAAATGCTTTGTTTGATGAACAGTTTACACCATTAGAAATTTCTCTCCGAGCTCTTTTATTTGAGATATAAAGATAGAGTGTGTCTTGGCACACTCTATTCTCATGGTTTTTGAGTAGCTAGAAACGTTGTTAAGGCCCTCAAAAACGCGTTGCAAAAAGATGTCGTTCAAATGATATAAAACGTCGTAGAAACTCGCTGATTTTTTGTTGTTGTTCACCCTCCAACAACTTCACGTGCAAAAATTTCAACCTGTACACCCATATTTACCATGCGAAGCAACATCATACGGTAAATCGTGCTTCGCACACCTATAACCACTGTGCATAACTTCTCTGTTGCGCCAATAACTACACACTACTTTTGTGTCGCGCGCCAATATTCACCGAGCACAGTTTTGGTTCTTGCACTATTACCTATTGCGTGCAGTTTTTGTTTCGCGCGCTGATATTTCATGCGAATTTTAATCTACATGCTACACCATGCAAGAGTTTAGTACATCTCCACCGCGTACCAAAACTCTGCGCGCACCACTAACTAAACTGTCACACGACAACATATACCCACATTGCGCGTGCACCAACAAAACTCCTCTACTCTCTGCCAACACTGCGCACACCACGTGCATCATTATTATGTGTGTGCACACCGCACAGTCATAAATTTATCGTGCGGTCCTGTACACCAACATTTTTTCCGTGCGACGCCGAAATTTAGTGCGCACACCCGCACACTAACATTTTTCTGTGCGGCACCAAAATTTAGCGCGCACACCTGCACACTAACATTTTTCTGCGTGGCACCAAAATTTAGCGCGCACACCAGCATGCCAATATCTTTCCGTGTAGTGCCGAATTTTACCTATCACAATCTTTTCACTATGCATCATACATTTTTAGTGCGCCCACCTATGCACATTCATTTTTATGCGCATCAATTCCTCGTGAATTCCGCTACAGAAATTGGGGCTTTTCGCTTAACTTTTTCCCCCATTTACCATCGACATTCTGCAACCATGAAATTTTTTCAATTTCACCTTGATAACACCAGTTCAACCTATGCAACAACAAATCGTTGTAAGTTGATAATTATGGAACGGATTTATCCAAAGTCAATTCGTGAATTGAGAATTTTAACCACTAAACTCGCTCTATTTATCATGGCTTCACTGTAACTTCAAATTCGACCCATTCTAGATCTGAATTTTCTAGAATAGATATTGAATCGGGAATATCTCATCACTTGGCCAAATTTCTCCATTTTCTCATGAATTTAACAACAGAAATTGGGTCTTTTCCCCAATTTCGCCCAGTTGTTGTTACTTTTTACCATCGATGCTCTGCAAACTGAAATTTGGCCACTTCGAAATAAATCCTCTGTGACATTTCGCTTCAACTCAACTTTCTTAGCCCATCCAGGCTGAGTGTTGAAAAATGAAGATCTAGATACCATATTGTAATGTCCCCATCCATCCATGTTGGTCCACGCTATGCCAGAGAACTCTTTGGTTCTCTCTGCGGAACATACTGTAACATACCTAGTATCCAACTGAGCTATGCCACATAATTTTTTCGAACTGCATGCAATTAAAAATATATACACACAGAACTCTTGTGGAAGCATTATATATAAAACGTAAACATACAAATACATCTGTAAATACACGGATTCACACTGAAATAAAAGTAAAGATATACATGTAACATATACAGTAAATACCCATACAAATAAACACAGTTATAACCGCACATATGATAACCCATAAAAATAAGCACGTAAATAACAATGCAGCATGTAAATTTATCACACAATTGGAGCTTATCTTGGTAAGACTGTCACCAACTATGTGCAGAACTTCCACGAACCTCCCAGCCTTAGACCACACTGTTCATCACTCTCAATAGTGAGTCACCCCCGATATGGGACTAAACTCCACCCGGGTAAAGGGATTCCTAACCAGGCTAAAGGCTCATAGACAACAGGAAAGGCTTAATCTGGTTCCAACTCAAAGTAACAACCTACAGTCCCCCATTCCCCACATGCCTGTCCCACCCAGGAAGTGTGCCCCTTCTCTTCTCAACAATCCTTCGGCTACCCCACTTCCTTTCCGCGCTTCAGAAACAGGTTGGACAGGAAGTCTCAGAGAACTATAGCTATAGCTTAGCACCTTCAGGAAATCAATTCCCAGAAATTCTTTCACTCAGAGAATTTCTCACGGGCCTGACAACCCATCTCTTTAATATCCCACAGGCCTGACAACCTGCTTCTTCAGTCCAGCTCCCAAGCTAACCAGATACACCAACACAAAATGGCTATGAATACAAGTTTAGGTACATTCATGAAGATACGAAAGATAGCTCAATGGGTGTGTGCATACTCATGGATGAATGAATGATCCAAGGAATGATGGGAAGAATTATGGAAAAGATAGGAAAATGAGCTAAGTCCCAACAATATGTATGCATGTCCCCAACTTGACACTTTTCATGTTGGGAGCTACTTTGGCCCCATTTGTCCCCAACTAGGGATGATTTTAAGGATGTAAATTTATTTTAAAATGTAGAAACCTTGACGAATCTTAGTAATCATTCATATGCCAACTATAAAATGTTTGGCGGTATTTTTGTAAAAATATTCAAATTTCTAAGGATTTTGTATATTTTGTATAAAATTTTGGCGATTTTTAAGGTAAAATAATTTTATCCTATAGAATTTGGGCAAATCATTTTTAAAATAGCGAATCTTTTTTTGGGAAAAACCATGGAAAATTAGCCCACAAGAGAAATTTAGCCCCTAAAATCATCCATGTCCCCAACTTTAGAACTTAGGATAAAATAATTATCCATACTTTATGATTTAAGAAATATTAATATAATATTCTTTTTTGGCTTAAGATCCCTAGCTTACCCCTTTTCCTTAACTTTTAGGCCCCTCCCTTTCCCTAACCAGTGGAGTTTAGTCCCCCATCTCTTTTATCGTGGCCGGTCTGCGCACAATGATGTATTTTATATTAATTATGAGACATATACAAAAATAGGCGCACTGGCCTTTAACATCTAGGCTCTCCAGCCTAATCAAAACATAAGCAACTTATCTTATAATAATTGGCTCACCAGCCTATAAAACGTAGCATATACACAAAATTCTACCTGGCCTCAAAATCGCACGCACTTATGTTGTTGCACGTGGTATCCTGGAATGTGAAAACTTCCTCTTTTGACTGTGCAGTACATGCATGCACTATGCCATGAAATGTGCATACAAAATGATATCAAACATCTCACCAGCTTAAGTACATTTTCATTTACATTACAATTGGGTTTGACCTAGGGATATTACACCTATCAAATAATAGCAGGAGAGTGAATGAAACTTCTACTTGTGAGGGAACACAATATTATATGGAGAAGATGAAATTGGGGACTAGAGGCACCTTTAGGTCATTCTCTCATGGCCTCATCCACCACACATTAAGTAAGTTTGACCATGATATGTCTTTCAGTTAATCTCAATACATAAGACTTTTTTTCATACGATCAATCTTTTATGGGCAATCTATAAAATTTCTTTTAACCCAATACCATCCCATCTTGTAAAAAGGTTTTCAAAGATGCTTCCCCATTCACCCATGTGAAAGAAATCTATAAATTTTATCTTAAGGGTAAATATTGGGACAAGAGACTTTGATGTAAAATGGGTGTAAGAGGCTAACCTGTTGGGATATTGAACAGGTATGTTGGCAGCAGGTAGCGGCATGTGGTATAAATAGGAAAACCCATCAGGGTATTAAATAGGCTCGTTGGAAATGGGGCATTCTACATGGGAAGGATATTTCTTAGATGTCAAAATTACCCCTTCGGAGTACTGAACATGCTTGTTGGCAATGGGTTTTGATTTTGATGTCTTTCATTATTCCTAATCTATATTTGTCTATATTAACAATATACTTGTGTAAATCCTTAAGAAGAAGCATGCATGGTTGAACAAAAGGATAATGAACCTCATATAATTTCCATTTGAGAATGTTCGTAAGATGTTCTTAAGACTCTGTCATTCATACCTAGGATTTCATTGTCCTAGATATGGGAACCATAAGTGTAGGATTCTAATAAACTCAAATATGAACTTTATCAATATCACTTGAATGACATAAATTCTCTAAGAAATTAAACAGGGATGATTGGTTTCCTATCAGTTTCTCATTTATTAAAGACCACTTATATCCTCATGTTTTTTTATTCAAGGATGAGAGGGAAAATCCCCCATCATAATTAACATGGTTTCTTGAGCATACAATTGTTAATGATTGATGAAATCGTATGTAATAATTAATTTAGGAATTTACGTGATGCTTGTAAAGTTTTAAAATTAATTTCATTTCCAAATTTGTAATCATGAATGAAGTTTAAGGTTTGGTTGTTTCTTTAAGAATGACATCAATGTATATTTCTTATCTCATAACAACAATATTGGTGTAGTTATTTTAGATTTTTTTGTTCTGGTACTGTTGGTATAGAAACCAATAGGTTCCTGTACCAACAGTACAAAAATTTAAACATTTTTCGAGGGTACTTTTTGTAGGATATTTTCAGCATCTCTTAGCTCTAGCATACTTCATTTCCCTCCTTCGGTAAACATGCACTGGTTCCACATAGTCCTCTTTTATCTTGCAACAATTTTGTGTGCTAATAAGAGTTTGCATGAGGACATGTAAACCAACAGGTGTGGGTGAGAGAGAGACACATAAGGAATCTTAACAGATCAATGTTCATCAACGCTCTCCTAGATCTCTCGCAGCTCTCAGTATTGCTCGTATTAATCTTCAATTTCAGCCAACATGTACTCACATTCAACTTTCACTTCATCAACCTGCAGTGCACATTAAAGTGAAGGTAACTTGAGGTAAAACTAGTACAAATATTTTTTATTTACTAAGAATTTGGAAAACATGATGCATAACAACTATTACCTACTCCACTATACGTTATTACCAATTAGAAAGTACCATCACAACCACTCAGTAAATCCTCTACTTTCATTCAACCAGTCATAATATACAATATACTCTAATGATAAGACCAAGTAATGAAAAGGAAATATGTGGTATACAAATACAAAACAACATCTATAGTGTCTTCTCTTCGTACATCATAAAGCATTCTTAAGTCATATCAAAGAGGATGAATTCATTGTTGCCTATCCAAACAAAGAACCAAAAAGTAAATATT
This sequence comes from Picea engelmannii, assembly GCA_009831015.1. Taxonomy (NCBI): domain Eukaryota; kingdom Viridiplantae; phylum Streptophyta; class Pinopsida; order Pinales; family Pinaceae; genus Picea; species Picea engelmannii. Next base: position 51,551 of record ML823263.1, on the reverse strand, counting down.
GGTCTTAAAATTGATGTAAGATATAGAGTATAAAGAAGTCCAAGTTCATACGACCACCATCACCATCATTTTATAAACCATTCTCCACATGCACACCATTCACCATCACTTTGATACCCCATCCATGGTTTGTCCTCCATTTTTATGATCATTTTGTTTCTTTGTTTGAAATTCAATCCGTGATAGTTTCCAAAGTGTCATTCCACAAGAACCAATTGTTATCGGACAAATCGGTAGGTGCGGACACTGATTGATCTCCCTAGATCCACCTAGATCTAGAACAAAACACACCAGAACATGATGCTTTCCTTAAGTTTTAGATATTGAATTTACTAACTAGAGATGGATGGATGACATACCGTTTAAATGTCGCTTGCTCTCGCCATCACCGTCCTAGCTCCATTCCAATGCTCATACAATGATGAACCTGCAAAAGAACACAACCAACCAAAGTGATAACAATAGCATAAACTCAATATAAACCTATGTATGTGATCAAGGAATCATACAATAAAACACAACAATCTTTATAGGAAAGAATCATATTACTGTATCATATTAAATGTGAAAGATAGATTACAACCATGGCCTTGATGTTGTAAGGTC